>SNQJ01S0039915.1:170481-182500 GCA_010110895.2 Picea sitchensis
CTATTTATAGCATTTTCCAGGCGATCACGTAACCAACTTCCGGTGTAAACACGAACCTGTTTAGGGTTCACTTAAGCCATTAATTCGCCGAATTTGCAGAGCCGACCCTGATCTGAAGGTCAAATCATCTTGGGGGCCGGTCCATTGGCGGTCGGGAGGCCGACTTAAGCAATTAATGCGCCGTATTAGCAGATGCGCGGCTTTTTATGTTGACAGGCGCGCGTCGGGGCGCGCATGCACCAAAAACACTTTTTTGTCCCGCGCATATGCGCGCGCACCAAGCTGCTGTAAAGTGCCCTTCAATTTTTGGTTACTTTGTATAGTTTTTGACCCTTCTGGAATGCTGTGAACTTAATTCAGTGCCATGAATGACTTCATTGCTATTTTGATGATGTGGAGTTCTTGTCGCCATGTGCAGACGAAATTTCAGTGATAACAATTATGATTGAGGGGGGAGATGTTATCCTCTTACTCATATATAGTCATGAAGTCCTAGTACACCACCCAATGTAATTCAAATTTAAGGATATAGAGTTTATCCTAAGTGTGTTTCTAGATTCCCAACTTGCCTCCTCCTACATTATATCTCGATGACGTATCAATGTAAGATAAATTGAGGTGGTTTCATTATTTTATTATATATTTGTATCATTAAAATGAATACAATGTGAGAGAATATGGCTTGAGGCATTTTCCGCCAAAGTTCTTGTCTTGTGATCTTGTGTGTTCTATATTTCTTCATAAATAACCAACTGAACGAAAACAATTAGGGGGAAGGAGATGAATTTTGGTCTTCTCAATATATATTAATTTTTTATACACTACAAGTCAAAATGAAGAAAAAATATGATCTCGCACCTAAGCAGAATAAACTACCAACCAACCCCAAAAACACAAAAGAAAATCAAGAAGTTAGTAAAGGTAAACAATAGAAAATAGATGAATAAGGAAGTCCCTCAAAGGATAAAACTAGTGATAAGATACATAAATTAATCAATCCTCATTCAATCTCTTTAAACGTAGCAAATGAATTAAATAAAATAACGTTTCTTGTCCCTTTAAAAAAATTAGTTAAAAAACCTGCATACAAAGACGATTAACAAAAGTTATTTAAAAATACTTTTCCTATAAATTCATGAGATACTGTAAATTTACAGGATGACTCTCCATAACTTTTGTAGGACCACATTTGGAATAAATAAATGGTATAACTCCCCCTTTCTATGTGATTTTAACTATCCATGATCATTTTTTACATAATTGTATACTAAATTCAGGGGCATCACACAATCTTATGCCTAAAGCAATAATGGATAAACTTGGTTTAGATATTAATAGAACCCGTAAAGACCTCTATTCATTTGACTCTAAAAGAGTAAAATGTATAGGGATGATAAATGATTTAGTTGTTCACTTGGCACAAATCCCATAAAAAAGTGTTATGATGGATGTAGTAGTTGTTGATGTTCCTGTAAGCTATGCCATGTTGTTATCTAGATTCTACGGAGAAAAACTGGGAGGCTCACTACAATTGGATATGACTTATGAAACCATCCCAATTTTTTCTTGTCGGACTAGAATATTGTATAGGGAAGCTATATTTTCATATACAAGTAGTGAATCAACTAGCTCAAAATATTTTCCAATATATGTTGAAAATGTGCGCTCTTAGTAAATGCTAATGAATATTCCTTAGTTGTCCAAGAACTCTTACTAAAAAATATCGAATCTAAAAATTTAGAAAATTAAATATGGAATATGTTCTTCGATGGGGCATCATTCAAAGACGGTTGAGGAGATGGCATCGTTTTTGTTACACCCTCTAAATAAAGACATACTTTTACTCTTAAGCTTTAATTTAAAACAACAAATAACATGGATAAATATCAAGCACTAGTATTAGGACTTGAGACTAAGTCTTGGAAATTGAAATTAGAAAATATTTCTATTTTTGGTGATTTAGAACTACTCATTCATCAAATACGAAACAATTTTCAAACAAAGCATCCTAGGACGACGACATAGAAAAATCAAATATGGTATTTAGTTAATAACTATTTTTCAACATTGAACTTTACTGCAATTTCTAGAAATGCTAATCAACCAGCTGACTCCCTAGCAGTGTTAGCTAGTATTTTCAAACCAACCAATGTCTTATCCCTAAAATATGAAGTTTAGGTCATCTATAGATCATCAATTCTAGATAATATTAGGCATTGAAAAGTTTTTGAAGACAATACGAAAATTAGAAGGCTTCTAGAGACAATAAATGAGTTTTCTTCTATCCACATTGATAATAATAATGACCATGAAAATGACATAAAAAATGCAAATAGTGAAGTTATACATAGTCATGAAAAAACAAGAAAATGTAAATAGTGAACAAAATTTAATAAATCAATTGTTGATCACAAGGTAGTATAACTGGAAAATAATTACATTCCTAGGGGAATTTCTCCTTTAGAGAATATTTTTTATCACAACAATGTTATAGTTAAGGAAACACTTTATCCTAAAGAAGATGATGTAGAATAAATTAATATATACACTATTGAATGTCAAAAATTGGTCAAAATATCCAAATTTCTTCCTTTAGAATATAAGCATAAATATATTGATCTCTTTAGATAGTTTACAAATGTATTTTCTTGAAGTTACTATGACCTGAAAGCTTATGATACATCCATTATAGAGCATAGCATAACTCTAAAATAAGGGGTTAAACCATTTAGGAAAAAATTAAAACAAGTGAACCCAATATTGTTACCCATGATTGAGAAATAAGTTAAAAAAAATGTTAGATGCAAAAATCATTATTCCATTAAGATATTCAAAGTTTGTGGAAAATTTGGTTCCTATTAGAAAGAAAAGTGGAGAAATTTGTTTGTGTGTAGATTTTAGAAATTTCAATGGATTTTCCCTTAAAGATAACTACCCTTTTCCTAAAATGGATCATATTCTACAAAATATTGTAGGATCAAAAAGAATTTTCATGATGGATAAGTTCTCAGGGTATAACCACGTAGATTTTAAAGAAGAGGATAGATATAAAACTACATTTACTACTCCTTGGGGAAATTTTATGTATGACAAGATTCCTTTTGGATTAATGAATGCAGGGGACATGTTTCAAAGAGAAATGGAAATTGATTTTTCTAATGAAAAGGATAAGGTCATTGTAATCTATTTATATGATATGATTGTCTTATCAAAAACATAATATGACCACTTAAACCACCTTCAACAAATTTTCAAGAAATGTAGAATATATGGATGGTCACTAAATCCTAAAATAACATTCTTTACAATCACTAAGGGAGGGAAAACTCTTAGGAAACTTATTCTCTTAAGGGTGGAAGAAATACAAACAATTAATTTCCCTAGGCACAAACATGATGTACAATCCTTCTTAGGGAAATTATTTTTTTAAGAAGATTTATTCTCAATTTTGTTGAAATTGTAAAAGATATAACCAACATGATAAAAAAGGGAAATGAAGTCAAATGGTCTAAAACAACAAAATCTTGTTTCTAACAAATTAAGAAAGCCTTAGGAGAAGCATTAGTATTGATCAATCTAGTTTATAGAAAGGATTTCATAGTTTTTCTTTTTTCTTTAGATTATGCTATTGTTGTTGTATTATTACAAAAAAATGATGAGGAATATGAGTAATCAATAACATTGTTTAGCAGAGCTCCCGAAGACGCAGAGTCAAAGTACACCATAATGGAAAAATAAGTGTATGATTTAGTTAAGGCCCTAAACACTTTTCATGATTATGTATTACATTATAAAATCATTTCTTTTGTTCCGTGTTTTGCTGTAAAATAAATTTTGGGACAACAAGATTTTGATGGGAAAAGGGGAAAATGGATTGCAAAGATTCAAGAATTTGATTTAGAAATTAAGATAACTAAACTTGTCAAAGATTAATGGTTAGACATATTGATGGTTGAATCAAATCTTAAAACCCTAGGGATGAACGACATAGATTCAAATATTCCTTTTAAACATCATTTGATAATTCAAGACACAAATTTATTTGAAAAATAAGAATCACCTCAACTTTTACAGAGGGTAGATGAAACATTTTCAAAATCATTATGGTATGGAGACATTATTCATTATCTAATTAGTTTCGAAACTCCGAAGCATATTGATAAATCTCAATCCCGATCCTTAAAATCAAAGGCCATTAAATATTGCATTATTTATGGGAAACTATATTGGAAAGACCCAACTAGAATTTTTCTTAATTGTGTCTTAGAGGAAAAAACATATTATCTAATCAATCAACATCATGAAGGAGCTTGTGGTGATCACTTTCCTTAGAGAACCATTGCTTATAAAATTTTAAGAAGTGGGTTCTATTGACCCACTCTGTTCTTCTCACTCTGTTATCTCAAGTATATAATAAATTTAGGGCTTGTACAATCTACCATCTATTTTTAGGAAAGAAAAAAATTGTTGCTCTTCCTCTGAAACAAATTAAAGTTGAAGCACCATTCCAATAGTGGGGATTAGACTTTATAGGATAAATTCACCCACCATCTAGTGGTCACTATAGATGGATTATAACTACCACATATTACTTTACCAAATTTCTTGAAGCAATCCAAGTGAAAAATTCTAATGATTCAAAAATAATTAAATTTCTAGAGGAAAATATTCTATCTAGATTTGGATGTCCTAGGAATATAATTACTGAAAAAGCAAAATATTTGTCATCTTCTGCTCTAATAAAGTTTTTCCAATATATTAATATTATTAATGGTCATTCGAGCTCTTATTACCCTCAGGGAAACAGATTGGTTGAATCAAAAAATAAAAATATCATGAAAATCCTAAAAATAACACTATTTGAGAAAAAGAGAAACTAGGATTCATTACTAAAATATGCATTGTAGGAAGATAGGAACGACATTGAAAGGAAAATAAATACATCACCTTTTGAATTATTATATGTTGTTGATTTTATATTACCATTTCATCAAGAATTTAAGGAAAATCCTAACAATATACAACATAGGATAAATCAGATAACCTAAGTCTAGCAAAAAAAGAAAAAATTATGATCGAATGAAGAGATATAAGGAAATGATGAAAAGATTATTTGATAAAAGAACAAAAATAATGTTTTTTCAATAAGTTATTTGGTACTTAAATGAGATAAAACAAAATAAGATCTAGAAAAATATAAAAAAATTGAAAACTTCTAAACAAGTCTATTTAGAATTGAACCAATAGAAGGTGAACTATTTTTGTTCTACATAATTTACAAGTTGAGAGCCTAGGGATTAATATTAATTCCCATTTCCTGAAATACTTTTTTTGTTTACTGAATACAAAATGATTAAACAATGTACATAATGTATAAACTGTATATTTTTCCTTTTACTTTTGAATCCCTTGATTCCTTCTCAAAATACAGTAAAATAATTTGGTAAGATGAAAATTTGGTAAAATGATTTTCATTAAAATGGAAATCTTTAAGGGATGTTTAAACACATTCTTTACCAAAATTTCATTTGGTTCACGCCCTGTTATGACACCTATGTAAAAATGTAAAATTATATATTTTAGTTGTTCAAACAAACTTAAAAAATCATTTGTACCTTTGGTTTCAATAGCCAATACGAGGTTTCAATGTGTGGTTTTCCGAAGGAAATATTAATTGCGACATTATTTTTTTTTGAACATGATCAAGATTCTTTCAAAAACATGTATTCATCCCAAATAAACTCCTAACAGATTTTTTTATTTCTCCTTAGTAAAATAAGGAAAATGAAACATCATGAATAAAATTTGGGAAATGTAAACATGTCCATTGGGGCTTTGGATGCCGAGTGGTAGTGGAAGTGGTAGTGGAACAAGGTAGGAAAATGTAAACATGTTCACCGGGGATTTGGATGCCCAGTGGATGGTGGAAGTGGAACAAGGTTTTTTTTTATGCTGGGATGATTCCACCATGGCTATGTATGTTTGTTACAAATAGAGAAACAATAGAAATAAGTTTCACTGTTCAAAAAATTATTTAAATTTAAAATCAAAAAATTTTAAATTTCTTCGAAAAAAATACATGTCTAATTTTTTTATTATAAAATCTTTTCCAATATAGGGTCGTGATGCTTTCTGCGTTTGTGGAATAAGTATATATTTGAATTGAAATAAAATGTCTTACATGCTGAAATATGGTTATTAAAACTAAGAAAATGTTGAAATATGGTTATTAAAACTAAGAAAGTGTGACAAATATATTCAAAGTATTCAAAGGATATATTAAATGTCCAAAAGACTTAAACTTTTTAAAAAAAGAAAATAGATTTTTTTATTTAAACTTAAACTTTTTAATTTAAAAAAAAAAAAATAGATTATTGTACAAACATAAATTTATTATATATTATAAGTGTAAATGTATTTTACATATACATCTTCTCAAATTTTCAAAATATAGAAAGGTTGGAATTTCTTAATCCTTGTCTTTAGGATCTTCTACATTGAAGGAAGTGATAAGAGAAGAAAAAGGGATTGAAGGATAAACAAAACTATCAAATTCAATTTGATAGAGGGGACATCTCATAATATGAATGTCCTTCTTAATCCTAGTAATATCTTCTATGATCTTGTCAATTCTGAATTCAAGCATGCTTTGAAAGTTTATTGTTGGCCCTGAAGTAGAACTTGCTTGTTTTGTCTAGCAATTTCCTTTATTAGCATCACCCATGCCCAAATGCATTCAACATTTGTGATTTACCAGAAGCCTATACCCGCAATATTTGCATTTTTTGAGACTAGGCTTTGGTGCAAAGTAAGTACCACAATGAGTGATAGATGGAAAAGAAAGAGAGACAATTCTTCTAATCACATTGTCTTTTGATGAAACAACAATCAAAGTTTGAGCCTTATCCCTCATATTCTCATCCTTCTTATCCCTGAATAGTTATATTTTCCTTTCTCTGAACCTGTTGTCCCTATGAACTACATATAATCATCAGGACTAAACATTTTAAAACAAAAATTTAAAATAGAGGAGGATGATTAGAAATAATACAAAGTATTCCTTCCCAATTATTCTATTTATAGAAAATTTCATACCAAGGGAGGCATAATTGTAAATCATCCCAAAATATTTGAAGTACATCTTTCATCAGCAAAATAATCAACAAATTACTTCGCATTTTATCATGTTATTATTTAATAAATAATTACTAAATCTTTAATGAAGGAAATGATTGATAACGTGTTAAAATATTTCACACATTTTCTTAAATCACGGTTAATATGAGCCCTAGCCTAAACTAAAAGGCACTAAATCTAGAGCCATTGATGTCTCATAGGGAAGCATTATCATTGATGTCTCATAGGGAAGCATTATCCCCGGTTAGAGCCAAATGTTGTAACTAAGCATGATTACTTAAATATTTATAGTACTAAATGACAAAAACCCAAAAATATTTCCTTAATACTTTAAAATTTTAAAGTTAAAATCTTCTTAGGTTCGCAATAATTTAAATTAATTTAGGTTTAAAGGACATGCTAAGTATAATTTAATCGGGTGTGCTTTAATTAAATATGAAAACGTAATAACGAACACCCAGATATGACGGTTGCGAAAAGAGAAGGATCAATGACTTAGATTGTTTTCATGGGATCCAAGTGCAAAACCTATAATTTAGTATAGTCCCCAAATCCACGAAACCTTTTGGAAGAAACGTAGATTAACAAAACCTAAGTTGTAACTTTACTTAAGTTTATAAAACTGCCTACCCCAAGCGCAAATCCTCTCAAGTATCATAAACCCACCATTGTACTACTTGTTGGTTGGGAGTATTTAAAACCTTCCAACCACACAACCATCGAAAGCCAACCACAAATTCACACATAGGATGGATTTTAATAAAATGTTAATTAAATTAGTAATAGTTCGTCACGTGCATTTTTATTAATAAAAAATCATTTGAACGAAGTATACAAGCTCCCGATTTTTTGAAGATGCTTACAATAACCTACAAAAAGACAACCCAGTTTTAAAATTGTCTTAAATTTCTCCCGAAGAAAGGTCTATCCCTTTTTTCTTTAAATTGTAGCTCAAACCCTCGAATGGTCCCTAGAAGAAAATCCACTGCCTCTCAGCAACTATAAATAGAAAACCTAGTTTTCAAACATATCATGGACAAACAATTTGACATCTTTGAAACTGAAATAATGGTAAAAGATGTCTAGGAGATAAAGAAAATAAAATTCACCAATTTTATCAATAGTATTGAACATTTATCTACATGGTACTCTGGTTTAGCGAGGGAAATCTTCCCCACCACTTTCCAGAATTGGTGCTTATGTGTGCTCAAAACTATGATTCAACACATAGGGTTTTTAGGAATAAAGAACAAAAATAAGTTTTCTCAATTTCATAAAATGTTATTTCATAAATATTATTACTATGTGAAAACAAAGAAAAAATAGATGAATATGCCCTTGCCATTCAATTCCTAGTATCATAAAGGATTATCTTTATGACACATTTGATAATTACACCAAGTGGACATGAATTAATACTTCTTTTAGAATCGTCCTTATTTAAAGATTCACTTAAAGAGGTTATAACTATGATCTATTTAGTCCTTGGATATAACAATGACACTTTGATAAATGCTACTATCTTAAGTTTCATGTTGAAAATTTTCGAAGGAACTAAACTCAATTATTGAGAATACCTCTCTAATACCATTAATGAACAATTATAATTTTTTGAAGCTTGAAAAAGTTTTAGGTACGAGTAATATTTAGTTTATCTACTAATGCACTAACAATCTTCTCATTTTGAATTTTTAAATTTGAAGAAAGTAGATCAGCAAGGAAATGTCATTCATGTTACTGCATGAAGAAATCAAGGTCAAAAATACGGTTTTAAAAACATTATTGATCAAGTTATGGAAATTGTTTACATTCTAATTCATAATGAATCTCATCCAAGGATTTTCTCTAAATGCAAAAATTCTTTACAACTAGGAAAACGAGTGAAGTTTGGAGAATAGTATATTTATGAAAATTTTACAATTTTAAGAGTTTATTAATTTGAATTACAACCTTACAAGTTACCAATTTTCCTTACTCAAAGGATTTTTGTATTATAACTATTAAGAAAAAGGTTAAGTTCACATTATTATCATTTTTCTTCAAATCTAAAAATACTCTTCTTCAATTACTAGCTGAAGTATTTTTGTATTATAACTATTAAGAAAAAGTTTAAGCTCAGATTATCATCATTTTTCTTCAAATTCTAAAAATATTTTTCTTCAATTACTACTTGAAGTTTCCTTTTTCATAGTAAACAATAATTCAACCTTAGAAATCATAGAAATAATGATGAAAAAAATTAAAATTAAGCACAATTATCCTTGGCAATATGATCATTTCTATGTGATTTCTAACATGAAACATGTAGTTGGTCTTCAATATTATGTTCATCACTTAGATGGAGTAAGAGAAAGACCCACAAACAAAAAATCATGGATGTAATTCCAACAACTACTCCACTACCAAAGCATAAGTACACCAAAGAAGGAGAGCATTCAAAAAGGACTTGTCAAAGACACTTTTCCATCTTATTCAATTATCACTATTGAAGATGATTAAGTAAAAAAAGTAAGTGATTTCATAATGGAGACACCTAAAAATAGAATTCCAGAAGATACCAAAGGATGATCCAATGGAGGTTTACGAAAATGAGCCTCCTCTCAAAAGGACAACACTAGATTCACAAGTAGAAGGGGAATCGGATTCAATAGGTGAAATAAACAAGCCTTCTTTCTAGAATTTTTTTATTTCAATAAAACAATTTTCATTTTCAAGTGATTCTAATTTCAAACATGATAGTAGAATCTTTCTGGGAGGAGAAGTGTCAAGAGAGTTGTCCACCTAAGAAAAGAAGAAAAAATATATTCAATGAAATGGAATTCAACAAGAAGACTACAAATCAAGCAAGAGGAGATTTGTATGCATAGATTAGTCATGAAGGGCTTGCACCACCCAGGTTTTCTTCTTCAATTGATTATGAAAAGGGACTATTACAAATGGCTATCCTACAACCCAAAATTGATAAACCTGAGAAAGAGCTAAGACCCCAAGATTGTGGCACAAAGAATATTTTAGTAGATTTGAATGCATTGCCTCCAGAAGACAAGATCCAATGGCATAATCAAACATTAGATATGGTAGCAAAATATCTTATTCAAACAAAAGTAAATGTTAGAAAACTAAAGTTGTAAATAAATAGATTAGGAAATAAATTAAAAGTTGAAAGAGTTACCAATAGAGCAGTGACAACTTCATTAAGTAGTTTGGAGAAAAAGCTAATTGATTTGGGAATTGGATCATAAGATAAAACATATATATCTTCGTTGTTGAAGGAAAAGGAGAAAGAAATTCAAATATTAAGGAAGAAATTGAATAAACTTGTTACAAAACATATTCAGGCAAGTGAATTGATGGAAATAGAAAAAAAAAAGGATCAGTTCTAGTGACAGTTAGAAAACTCTACAAGACCAAAATAGTCATTTGGAAAGAACAATAGAAAGATTGAATAAAGAAAAGGAGGCTTCCTTAGTAGAAAGTCTTAAAAGCTAATCTTTCCTGACATAGAGATTATGCTAGAAGGTTTTAAAGAAGAGTAAGTTGAAAAGCTAGAAGGGAAGGTTGCAACATTACAAAAGAAATTTAGGCAAGAAAAATATATAATTGAATTAAAGGATTTAGAATTAGTAGAACTTCAAGAGAAGGTAAATAGTAGAAATAATTTAATTTAACAAAGTTATGTTTCCATAGCTAAAAGGGACAAAATTATAGCTCACGGAAATGTCTAGATTGTATAATATCTAATTGAATTAAAGGATTTAGAGTTAGTAGAACTTGAAGAGAAGGTAAATAGTAGAAATGATTTAATTTAACAAATTTATGTTTCCATAGCTAAAAAGAACAAAATTATAGCTCAGGGAAATGTCTAGATTGTATAATTTAAGGACTTAGAATAAATATGATCAGAAAATTACTGCAACAAATATTTAATGGGGGAAAACATTGTATATGGGAATAGATAAAAAAAGTCATGCAACATATTAAGACTCATTTCATTGTACTACCATAAACTAAAGATTTAGAGAGAAGTAGTAGAATGCAGATCACCAAAGCAAGGAAGCAATTAGGAGAGAAAGTCCTATCAGAGGCCAAGAGTGGGAAAAATCATAACTCCGCGAGATTATTATTCCATTAGCATGAAGCTCAATAAATACATAAAGATGCAATTGTTGGCCTTGTCCAACGTACGACTCTTTCTATCACCTATGATGCTTCATATATGCATTATTGTTACAAGTAATGAAACAAAAAAGGATTACGTGTCCAACATTCCCCCCCTTAATCCGAAGGCGTGTGTGTGAGTCCAAACATCATTCTAAACTTCTCAATTTTTTCTCTACGAAGTGCTTTGAACATAGTTACCAACTTAGCGAGAACTCTACAGAGTTCTCCTTTTTTTTGGGTCACATTTTTACCTAGTTTTGAAAAATAGTGCCACCGGTAGCACCCCCCCCCTCCCTTTTTAGGTTGTCTTTTGATATTTTAAATCTTCTTATCCATAATGTATCCACATTTTCTTTTATGATAGTTAAAATTTAGACCCATCACATTAACAATTCATGCCATTATGAGAAAAGACTTTAAATTCACCCTCGAATCAAAAAGTGATGCTAATAGTAGCACTGCTTTTTTTTGGTGTTGAAATTATAACTTAATTGAAACCATGCCCTCGACAAGTGGTACCATCATCGATAAGCAACTAAAAAATTAGCTCCTAAATCATTGCTTAGATTTGTATTCTTCATTTTTTTAAATTTACATTAAAAAAATCAATCAATTGGACAAAAACAAAACTCCACAAGTTAGCTTAAAAAAAAAACACCCATTTTAAAAACAAAAACTCTAACCCGATTTTTTTTTTTTGAAAAATTAAAAACTAAATAAA
>SNQJ01S0039915.1:214556-225095 GCA_010110895.2 Picea sitchensis
ATAATTGATGCGTAGTAATTTTGAATGTTACAATGAATAATTTATGTTGCAATTTGTAGTATAGGGTTTTTGTATAACTGAATTTACCAAATAATTAAGGGAAAAGAGACACAATATCTTGCACATAGGGTAGATAAATAGGAATGAATATTATGATTTCCTCCCATCCCATCATCCCTGCAGAAACTTGGTTCTTGCATCCCCAATAGATGCCTCAGGTGAGACTTCACTTTCATGCAAGTGATGTTGAAAGGGTAGGTGTCTATAGGATTTGTTGGTAGAATAAAACTGAACCTAGGGTCTTACAACCACATGCCAACAGTCCTTATAAATATTTCTCTTCTTGAATAAATCAAACATGACCCTTATTCCCCTTTTTTAAATTTTCACTTAAATATTAAAATCACTTTACTAATGTTTAGAAACTATTAATCTAAAAGTTACTTTATTATATTTTAATTAAATGTCACTTTATAAACATAACATCTCCTAGCTATGTGACATCAAATAAACCCCCTGACTCCCTTTTTCCTTCACTCATAAGCCTCAAAGGTCATCTCCAACTGCATAAGAAGGTAACCCAAAAATGGGGACATGATAGTCCTCCCTTTCAAAATATTGTTTGTCCTCAAGAAATGTCATCACACCCATAGGGACAACAAACTAAGGAAAATTGAAATTGATAATGATCCCTGGGTCCTGAACTAATATGAAAGTTACACAACACCTATCACCCACAATACTTCCCTACAATTTACTAACATAAGGGGCCTCCTAAAAGTAACAACTGGCTTTGCCATCTATATAAAATGCCAAACAATCAACCCACAAAATCCCAGGGTCCCATTCTATCACCAGAAAAGACCCATCATGTTGACATTGCACCACTTTGCTCATAAATATATGATCCTCCTACCTAGTATGAATATTTCACTCCTACATCCTTAGACTGTAATGTCTCAAAGAATTATCCCCACTATAGAGGATCATATCCTACCAGTTTATCTTAGTGAATTCAACCAAACCAACTCTAAAATCAAGCATCTCAGATAATTCTATGTGGTCACAAACTTATATGGTAACAATGAAACCTAATATCTATGTATAAAAGGGGAAATCCATAATACTCCAGCACCCCAGCCTACTCCAATCATCCAAGCATCATCTAGAAAATCTCTCAACACATCGTCTGCAAAGTCCCTCCATGCAAAACTCTCTTGGATCAGCCTATAAGTGGTAAGGTCACCAAGGTCCCAAACTAACATGTATGATGTGAAGCATCCTCTACTCATAGCCCTATTCTTACAGGTGATAAAAAAATAATCCACATGATTGCCTCTGATAATACAGGAAATTGAAAACCATAAAAACTTGGTCAACTCCTTAGAGGACAAATCCTCCAAGAAACCAAACCTAAGCATCCCAAGAGTAAACTCCAGAAGGGTCTGCATCATGGATGCCAAATTGTCAAGAACTGTAGTTCCATGGTCCCAAGATAATCGTTGAGAGGAACCATCATACCAGTGTTGCACCCATTCAATCATAACCGTCTGACCACAATGGTTATACTATGCTCTCCTATCCTAGACCCCCATGATGAAATCCCTTAAAGGAATGCACTCATTATCCTAGATGATGTCCCACCAAGGCATCTTTGCGATTTCAAATCCTACCTATCTGTGGATAGAATCGAACCTAGGTATTTTGAGGGAAACCCTACCTCACCATATATAACAAGGATCAACAAATCCTCTCACAACATCCCCACAATGACGTATACCAATCACTAACATGACCCTACCGGCCACCCTAATCATCTAAAGTAGTCTATCACTCCAATGAATTCCAGTGTCCCCCAACCAAATTGTATGTCCATCACTCCCAATTCTTACTGGAATATCTATGAACTGATCCAAAAAATTCTAGATCTCCTCATGTGCACTCTGCATATCATGTGGTCCAAATTAAAGACCTATGACATGGCCACAATGCTACCTGTCGCATCCAACTAACTCATGTTAAACTCTCGTTTCCTGTTGTATATAATGAAGGCATCAAATAATAGCAATATATGCCTCTGATATTGCTTGCAATATTGGAAAATGACTAATTCATTGGTCAACCCCAAAGGCATGACCAAGAACTTATAATGATGTTTTGAATAAGACATGTGAGTATCCTACTCTATGTTACCCAAATAATGATATCCCAGATGAAAATCAATCAATGAGGGATATGTTTCTCCCTGAGGCTCATCCATCCACTCACCAATCATGGGAAACCTCAACTCAATGGTATGCTCGAGGAATCTGTCAGGAGGTCTCCCTAGTGGAAACAATCCACAACTCCATTGTACATTTTCTTGTGCCAATGAATACCCATGCATATCGTCAACTATCGAAGAATTGGGTTGTATCATCTTATATCATGCAAGCGCTATGGTATCCATCACTTTGTTGATGTTGCCTAAAACTATATCCCATATCATACCCAAGTATGTCATATTCATGTCCACCCAATATATCGATGCATATACTTCCTTGCAGGCTAGTTCACGAAGGATGTACTCAACTGCCTCCCTGGTAGCTAAGCCTTAAGCCTTTCATAAGATCTCCAAAATAAATGGCTCATGATCCCCACAATGAAAAAAAATAGCATGGTCAAAACCATCTACGTTATACCCCTCCTCAAGCACCTGCAAATCATAATGCTCCTTGTGTGAAATCATCACAAAAGGATCCTTCCTCAAATCACGAGTTTCACTCACACCCTCATTTGTCATGGATTCCAAATATGGTGGTGTCATTGTTTTTTTCAATGATGAATGGCATGCCAAGATCAATCGGTAACAAATCTCCCCAACCTCCCTTTCTTTGTCTTCAAAAAACTTAATATCAAGGTCCCTATCCATGAAGAACTGCAAGTAATTGGATTTCATCTGCTATAGTGCTTCTTTGATGATGTGTAATTGAGCACTAGTGATTCCATATACCACTCCTATGTTTCTCTCCTCCATCTAAGTTTTCCACATAAGATATTCATTAAATTTATGATCACCATTTTCCCTCATCAACACCTACACAATTTGCTCCTATGTGACCAATAGTCGATTCTCCAAATCACAAAATTTTATTTCATCAACATGGCATGGGTTGTCACATAAGGGATCAACTGAATCACTAGATGATAATGTGCAATGATGTATCTCACATGGACTATCCTCCTCATATAATATTCCTAATTCATTATCATCCAACAAATTAGCCCCTTCATTTCCATCCTCTACATATGCATCATCGTACCTGTCATCAATAGGATGAGGTGTTGAATCCATGTCATCGTCAACATCATACATAAGGAAAAATGTTGGCTCCTCAACATTGAATAATTTAAATATTTCCTCTTGGTCATCAAAAGTAGGGCAATATGTTGCATCTTCATATTCTCCATCTAGCACACTGGTGTCATTGGTATCATTGGTTAGTTCAGATGATGCCTCATACGATACTATTTTTTCTTCATCTATGCATACATCCCCCTCATGGATAGATGCATACTCCTCCATCGGTCCTTCATGATCATCTCTCTTTAATTTCTTCCCTGAGGGCGTAATACCTTCAAAAGGGAAAACATGCACAGATTTCCTCACCCAATGCTAGATACTCCCAGTATTAAGGCTTGTATCTTCCATATTTCATCCAAACATTCCATATGTATCTTCTTAAGTCGTTGCATCATGGCTTAGAAAAAACTCCACCCTCCTTCAATTTGAGTTTGATCCACTAGAGATGACTCATTCTCCTTTAATCAATACGATCTATTTAAGAAATTAATATTGATCTCCCCCATCTCGAACTTGGCTTGAACAAGAGAGATCTGCTCAGATAGGGTATTAATGTTTGTTGTTCAATCTATGGGTTTCTAGTTATGTATTTTTCTAAAAACTTTGCATGACATATGTTTAATTCTATAACTTGGTACCAAATTTCACATACAATTTATTTATTTCGTCAAGCATATAACATACATCCAAATATTCATGAAAATGGAAAATAAATTATAGCATCTTATTATAGGTGGAATATGAGACATAATAATAAGAGAGTAGAAGTTGAAAAAAAATCAACCAATACTACAAAATGAAATAAAAAACTTGGTATAATTCCTTAGTATTATCCAAGAATGATGCCAGACTAATCTGAGGCTCTCCTATCCCCATGAATTCACCTCCAAACTCCACAAATCAACAATGAATCCCTCGACCCTACTCAATGGAACTCAACCCAAGTGGAAATCGACCCTCTAGAGAAGAATATGGCCTCACAAAGAGATCTTGGCTATTGTTGTGGTAACTTGGCCTTCAATCAAGAAAGACTTGGCCCTTTCTAACCATGGTTTACCTTACCAAGAGAAGATTTTCCATACTAAGATAAAAACAACCCCTCCAATGATTAAACTTGACCTAATAAGAAACTACGACCCAACAAGAAAAAAACTTGGCTCCTTTAACACTAAATCACTTCTATTTTACTACTGCATATGGAAAATATGCCCAGGGAAAGATTCAAACTCCTTACATTTCAACTAGACTCCCTCCCATGAATTCTTCAGCCACACACAAGGATGGCTCACCTAGCCACATAAAATCAATTCCTAGGAAAATATATTTTTCCCAGCTATGGAAAACTCGGTCAACACACACATGAACTTGGCCCTAGATAATAAAAATGAGTTGTTGCAATTGAAGAATTTGGATTTGGTGTCACTGTTTCCCCTCATGATGGAAATATATCCAGATATGATAGCACTATAATATCCTCATTAGAACTAGGTAGGGATATTATGAAGTTTTATGCAACTATGTTATTTTTCCACAAATATTTTTCATTCATTTTACTAAAGAAATTTCGTCAAAAATATTGCAAGAATTATAGATACACATGGAATAGAAGAGAATCATTGAGTATTTTATTTTGAAGGAAGAAATGAATATATCTACCCAATTATTGCTATGATATTTGTAATACATCAATGAAAAACACATAATAACAAGAAAAAAAACATGGATCATGTCACCATCACCACCATAAAAGCCCACAACTATGCACCTCCAAACTGATATCAAACTACAAATGAATATCAATTTAAGATCCCTCCCACTGTTCTGCATAGGAACCTTCATTATCCCTCGAAGAATTCCATGACCTGTCAAATCCCTTCATGGACCTCCTGTACACTTGACTCTACAAAGAAGGGGATCTCAACCCCTACATAACCCCCACAATACCTCCTATGACCTTCTTCCTTCATCAATTAGTCTTCATGATCCTGCATGACCTCTCTATACCCTGTGGATGCTACAAAGGTGGCTAGGCCGCTCTCAAATTACCCCTGCAACCCCTTTCTTAGTGAACGGCCTTTCTGGGACATCTTGTGGCCTTTATAGCTATCATGCCCTATCTAAGGAACCTTCATGGGTCCTCACAATGCTACAATGAATGGGACTGACACTCCTACAACCTCTCAAAGGGATACTCGACCCTCCAGTCCTACAAAGAATCAAATTGGCTCTCTTGAAAATTCATTGCACCTACTCACTGAAGATAAACACAAGGTAGAATTCCAATGGAATACCCTGGATGGATTTCCTGCCTTCACAATAGATCTCATCCCACAACTAATATTTCACCCAACAACTAGTTATGGATCCTTAACCAAGGAACTTGGCCCATCCAATAAGTAAAGAACATGCCCTTTATAGATAAAAACAACTTCCTTGAAGAATAACGCGTCCTAGCATATAAATACAACCCCTGTAAAACTTGGTCCTACTAAAAAACATAGGTTTGCCCCCTCTATTCTTGGATCCACTACGAAATGGAAGATACATCCCCTAACATAAGTAAAAATACAACCACTAACCAATCTATAATTTTATCATTGTTTCCCCTTAGGCTGGAAAGATTTCCATCTTTGATACCACTATAATATCCCCAGATAGCTAGGTTGGGATATTAGTGATTTTTTTCAAATACTTCACATTACAAATGACTTCATGTTATAAATTGGTTGATAGATTACTACAAACAGATTTCACACATCCTACTAAATACTTTCTTCGAACATATTGTATGCAAATCAATTACACATGAAATAGACAGACAATATGGGTAAATTTTATTATGAGTGGAACCCAGAAACACAACAAAAATTATTCTCTAATGGATATTATGGCACCTGCAATACAATGATGAAAAACACACAATACAAGCCGAAAACTTGGAATCATGCCATGGCCTCCTCCATAGATGATATCAAACCCTCCAAGTTCCACAACCTCTCTAAGTGAATTGCTACAACCCAATACTGAATTCAAATCACCAGATGAAGATCTAATGAAGATCCTGGATGGATCCTTCTTCTTCTCTATCTAGGGTGGATATTGCACCATCGAAACTAAACTACAATGGAATAGATTTTCCAAAACCATAATGAAAACCTTGGCTCCAATAGAACTCCAAAGAGATCAATCCCAAAACATAATTCCAAAGTGAAGCACTACCCCTCCTTTTATTCTTCCTCCATGTCCTTCTAAATCTTTCCCTTTTTTACTAAATCAAACATGACCCGTGTTCCCCCTTTTTTAATTTTCACTTAAAGATTAAAGTCACTTTACCAATGTTTCGAAACTATTAATATAAAATTTAGTTTATGTAATGTCCCAAGGCCAAGCCTAGTTGTAATTATGAATGTAATGATGTTTATAGGTTGGTGAGACAAGTAATTATAATTTGGTAGACTTATGTGTTATTAGGCCAAAGAGCCTGGATGTTAAGGCAAGTGGGCCTGATTTTTGTATCTATAATTATGAAGATTGTTAATATAAATACATCGTTGCATGCAAACTGACCATGAAGAAAGAGTTATGGGGGACTAAAATCCACTGGGTTGGGAAAGGGAGGAGGATAAGCGATCGAGGAAAAAGGGCTAAGCTTAAGAGCCTAATAGAATAATATATTATTATTCTAAAAGATGTAAAGATTATATTAATTTATCCTAAGTTCCTTTAGGAAGAGGAACGAGTTCCAAGTGGGGGGAACGCGCTCCTAGAGGGAGCCAAGTGTCATCCAAAACAAAAGAAAATTTAGGGGGGGACGTTCTCACCAGGATGAGAATTCTCACGGTTGGGATGTTCTCACCAGGTGGACCATTCTCATGTTTCTCGACATTAACTCAGGACCTCATCATTCAAACCAGGTTGCCCATCTGTTACCCTAATTGAAAAACACACCCAGTTAGCACACAATAACCCTGGAATTCCATTTTGGAATTCCTGAAACACCCCGAACCTATATAACAAGATGAATTTTTAACCTTGTTGCACCTGTACCCTAGTGGTTGCCTACGTTTGTCCTGTCAATATCATTCCCCACAAAAAAAATTTGTTGCTTCCATCACCATGCCCATGGGTTGAGAAGCGGGAGTGAAGAAGCGAGTTGTCATGCATGTGGATAAAAGAAGTAGGTTTTCATGCCTGTGAGAAACTCTCTCTAAGTGAGAGAGTGTGCTAAGGAAATGAGTTCTCCTAGAGGGATTCTAGTAGTATCTACAGAGCTCTGAGAATTCAGGATCTGGCTTGTTGCCAAAGCCCCGAAAAAGGAGGTGTAGTAGCCGAAGGACCGTGTGACAGTGAAGGTGTACACTCTTGGGGTGGGGCATGCATGTGGGGAATGATAGTTTGTGAGCTATGGGCATACGTGTCTCCTTGGAGGAAATACTTCATGTTGTATTGTGAAACTTCCTGTTGTCCATGCCTATCCTAGGAATCCATTTCCCGATGGAGCTTAGTCCCAGCTCTGGGGTGACCCACTGTTGAGAGTGATGAGAAGCGTGGTCTAAGGCTGGGAGGTTCGTGGAAGGTCTGCACATAGTTGGTCTACTTCAATTAAAATATAAGTACCAAACCTTTGTTCATTTACATGTTGTGTATTTGTACATGATATTATGATGAGTATCACATGTATATGATGTTATATTTATGGGTTTTCTTGTGAATATTGTATGTAGGTTTTTACTGTTATTTCTGCATTATGCTATGTGATAGAAGAATGCAAATAATCTGTAAATTTGTATGTGTTATTGTCCCTTCCGCATTAATCTATGTATTAATAGAATGTTTATGTCTGGTTAAAAACTGCATTAGATATTTATTTATGTATGTTCGAGCATGATAGTTATATGGAGTAGCATGGCCTGGTCCGGGTGGTCAGGGATGTTACAGATTGGCATCAGAGTAGAAATATGTTTACTCTGTGGCATAGCCTAGCTTATTCGGTGGTTGGAGATGTTACAATTTGGTATTAGAGCCATGGTTTTGAAACTGAGCCTGGATGGGCCATGTTAGTGGTTAATGAAGCAAATATTTTAGAGTGAATTGTTGTCGAAAGGCACAAACTTCAAATTTCAGATCGTCCCAGAGCATCAGGAAGGCACCTTCTGAACACTTGGACTATGTTTAGAAGCTAAGGAAGTATAGTAGTTCAAGAAAATATATAGAAGAAGAATCCACAAAAATCGTTGTGTTGGGACGCGAGGTTGGAATTTGGGTCGTAGGATATATTCGGGAGAAGGCAGATCTTCACAATCATCATATCTAGAAAAGGTGCATGAAATTTAACCCCTAAGTACTTCGGACTTCGTGACTTCGACGAATTTTATGTGTGATAGAGAAGAAGGGGCAGAAGCCCGAAGTTCCGAAGTCTCGAAGTGGATAAACACCGTAGATCTGGGGAAACGTTCTTGTTCATTGGATTGGTTGAGGATAGATAAAAGTCATAAGATCAATCCAAGAATAGAAGGTAAGGCACAATGATGAAACAAAAATGGATCTCATTCGTCAAATCTTCGCACGGGTGATTGTGATTCATAGATCTCACAGAAGTTTCAGAGCTCAGCGTTCGGGAGAAACAAAGTGTGCTAAGCCGCAAACTCCTGAAGTCCCGAAGTCCAGATTTAATCCAGACCATTCATCTAAAGAGACACGTGTCAGCAGATTGGCTAGTTCGGGAATTCGACGTTTGGGAGTAATAAGGTTTTATAGAGTGAGAAATCCCAAAGTCTAGAGTTAATCCAGACCATTCATCAAAGGGGGCATGTGTCAGGATAAAATCTTGTTTGGGAGTTCAACGTTCGAGAGAATTGGAATGTGTTAGTGTGAAAATTCCCGAAGCCCGGAGCCCCAAAGCCGAGGAACAAAAGTGGCGTGGCATGATGATGTCACCATTGGTGATGTGGAATCTTCCTATATGTGCCACGGTCCACCACCTTAATTGTCTAAAGTTATACCGTGTGGACCCTGGAAGGTAAAGTAGTTCGGAAGTTTGAGAGTTTGAGAGATTTGAGGAATGAAAGTGTAAAATCTTCCGAAGGCCAAAGTCCTGAAGTGATGTGGCCTGTTGATGTCACCAGGGATGATGTTGACACATGGGATGTGTGCCACATTTTAGTGATTTAAGAACCTTTACAAGAATGAAATTCCAATTAGAACATGACATGTGTCACCCATGTGATTGGGACATGTGTCTGCCTCTAGTATTCTGCCACGTGGCACACCTTTCGAGCATGGGTAGTGGGGCCCTGAAGATACCTAAAGTAGTTAAAACCTTGGTGAAGAATTTAACCAGACTGGGGCCCATGATAACTTGACCCAAATATATTTGTGGCGCCATATCATGAAGTCTGGAGACTTGGTACTCTGGAGGAAAGGTGTTATAGTTAGCATTGAGTAGAGAACTCTCGAAGGCCCGAAGGATGGAGTTAATATCAATCGTTGGTCACAAGGGAAGCATGGCATTAGATACCAAGGTTAGAATACTTTATACTCTGGAAGAAATGGTTCATGATTGAATGGGAGGAATAAATCCCCGAAGTCTCGTAGCACCGAAGTGACGTGACGTGATGACATCATCGGGGGTCATGTGAAAGTATTCAGATATTCACGGTTCGATAGTTTTTGGGAGTGTAGATGTGAAATCCTCCGAAGTCCTAGGACCTCAAAGCTCTGAAGTCTCGTAGCCCTGAAGTCCCGAATCCCGAAGGGCCAGAGTTAATATTGATCGTGGATTAGAAAAATGACACTTGGAAACAAGTGCAACAGTCCAAAGACTTGGCACTCCAGAAGGATTGAGAGTATGGATAGTCTGGAACTCCCAAAGATTAGAGTTCCATAGTAAATATCAGTCATAGGATGTTGGGAATTCATGGATCGTTGATCCACCCCACTCCGCAAGTTCATCAATTCGACACTCCGGGAGATTTGTTGTGATGTGTGGAAATGGAAATCTCCGAAGATCTGAAGCCTCGAGGTTTCAAGGCTCTGGATAAGCACCCAACTATTAGAACTTGGTCACAAACATGGTCACATGTGAGTTAAGGGCTGAAGAAAAATGGGCTTGTTAAGTCCTAATATTGGCTTATTAACCCTTAATTGGGGCATATTACATTAGTAATGTTATTTTATTTATGTCATATTTATTCCAT
>SNQJ01S0039916.1:0-14543 GCA_010110895.2 Picea sitchensis
CAATGCCACTACTACCAACACCAGGTTGAACAGGCTCCAAAAATCTCTTTATAAAAAATAAAATGTTTTTTTGTGAGATAATGTAAAAGTTAAAAAACAAACTTTCATAATTGAACATATGAGTACATTAAAAAAAAACACTTTAAATTATGGTTATTACCTTATATGTGTTAATATGTGACATAAGGATATTGATCATTTCTAGGACGTTAGAAGTTTGATCTGGACGATCTAACAAGCTATCAAGTTCCTTGTTCTCTTTAATGATATTTCTTTTTATTAATACCATCGGATCAGGGGATGAATACAACCCCTCC
Source organism: Picea sitchensis (assembly GCA_010110895.2). Classification (NCBI taxonomy): domain Eukaryota; kingdom Viridiplantae; phylum Streptophyta; class Pinopsida; order Pinales; family Pinaceae; genus Picea; species Picea sitchensis. The sequence goes on from SNQJ01S0039916.1 coordinate 318, forward strand.
TCATAGGCGGAACCATGATCAACATGGCATGCCGACTACATATAATTTCAACAAAACCAATGTTATTTCAGTTATATAAACAAATGAAATAACTGATCGCCACACAAATAAAATTATATAAACAAATAATAAAATTCACGTAAAATGAAAGTCAAATTTGATAATCATTTACATGTTATATGAATGGCCCTTTTCCACGATCATCCTGCCACATTATAATATAATTAGAACCCCCAAATATTTAAAAAATTGTTAACGATAACAAAAAAATTGATTTCCACCCAAATAAAATTGGCCTCATCGATCAACCTCCCACATTATTATAAAATTGGGACCGTGAAATATTTAAAACATTGTTAAAGATAAAAAAACATATAATGAAATAAGTAGAGGTGGCTTAAAGAGGTGTTGCATAAGTACCCACACACTATTAGTTGATGTTTCTATTTGATTCAAATGGTAATCCACTAACAACTCTTCCTTGGGAGATATCTTTTTTATTGCGCACAGGACTACTTGATTCTCTTCGCGTCCCTCATATAGGAAAATCAGTTGCTTGTTTGTTGTCTAGGGTCGTGTGTTGTTTATAAACCTTGCGATATTGCCGAAATATTAAGGCCTTCCATCAATATATATAGTCTCTCCCTTATTTTTATCATTTTTTATAAGCTGTATATAATTTGAGGCGAGTGCATATCTCCAAATACTTCGCATGTACCAGAACAACCACATCCAATCGTTATAATTGTAACATGGTCCGACATAGTCAATCAATTCAGTTATTGTATTATATTTTACAGTTATTCCATCCATGGAAAATAGCCCCAGGTCATGCGGGGAGGATGGTGCAATGCGATATGTCGTATTGTTGACAATGAAGTCAGTTTATAACGAAGGCCTTGATGCCTTCAACAACAAAAAATACAAGTGTGCTTAAACCTGACATGATGTCATCTATGGAAGATAAACCAATAGATATTATGACTTAGCAACATGCACCATATTGTCAATAGATACAAACGAAGCAGTGGAATCCCACCATGATTAAAATATACAAAAGAATCAATTCAAGATTGGTGACCTCGTATTAGTATACGACAATAAAATTGGAAATCGCTAGACCTAGAACTTGCATTGTCAAAGACATCATAGCTAATTGCTTGGTCCAATTAAATATAGTTTAAGAATTTATATTGAAGACATTTTTAAATGGGGAAAAATTAAATAGATACAACGCTTGAAGACCCCAATCTTTCTTTTAAAGAGAGAAACAAAAAATCTATAGGTTAGTTAGGATAAGGGTGGTTACCACTTTGTAGTCAAAAGGTTGTTGGTCAAACATTGAAACCCTTAACCATATTGGGAAAATGTTATAGTTCAAAGTTTACTATTTTGACATAAGCAAAGAAGAATGGTAGTTGACTAGTCAGATGAAGAGAAAGAAAAAGAAACAATTTAGGGAATGGAGTTTCACAAATAAAAAAGACCTTCTATCATACAACTGAGATTTTAGGTAAGAAGAGATTAGAGGAAAAGTTGACATGGCCAATTGAAGAAAGTAGTCATTCAAGCAATAAATGAGGCAAAAATCATTAGAACACATCTAGTTAAGAAGAAATCCACAAAAGTTTCCAAAAAATCACCATGTCCCCAAGAAGCCCTAAATGACCGAGATAGAGAGAATTCCATTAATACAGTAATAACCAATCAAAGTGGCAGTGATAACGAAGAGATGGGAATTGTAACGATGAGAGAAAGAGACAAAACAATAACACTATTTGTCATAGAAAATTAAGCCCAAATGATCCGGACGAATTTCCACACATGGAAGGACCTTACTGTGTTCACCAAGTTAATTTGCAGATTGGTGAAGGTGGTAAACTTATATGTTTTGAGTTTATATTTCTCATGCATTTTATTAATTCTTTGTGAGGAAAGGGTCTCATGCATTCTTATGAGATGCTCATGCACATTACTTATGCTTTAAGATATTTTGAAAAACTCATACATTATTATTCATTATTGATGTAAAATGATTAATACTTGTGAGGGAAATTAGACTCACGTATTATTCATTATATTATAATTTGGAAATTGGTTTTTATGTGAGAAACCACCTCACACCAATTTTCCATTATTCTCACTATAAGGTTTAGAGAATCAAGGACATGGATGAGGAGTCTTGGGGTGGTTTTGAGACTTTTCCCTTTATGTACTTGAATATGGTTTGAGATCATACATTCATGGATCTTGTTTTTCCTCATTTGTAATTAGATCCTATTATTGTGGATCTAGGAGTTAATGCTCTTTCTTAAGAGGGAGTGAGGAAAAACTATATAATGTCTTATGTGAACCCTTTTTAAGGGGAGAGGAAGGAGGAGAGTAATGCAAAGATAATGAGTGGAGTTATAAATCCATAGTGCTACTACTCCTAAGATTTTGAGAGACTTATTCATGTAAGGTATTTTCCTTCTTGATGTACGGAGAGGTATGAGTGTGAGCAGTCTTCTTGAATCCTCATTGAAGGAGAACACATCTCTTATGTAATCACTTATGAGAAGGTCCCAACATATTTTGAAGAATGAATTCAAACGATCCACATTCCAATTTAAGTGGGTCTGGAGACGTAGCCCAGGAGGGGTGAACTCCGTTACAAACATTGGTTTTCGCTCTCACTTGTCTTTTCATGCATTTTATTCCATTTTAAGTTCATGTGTGTTATGTATTATTGTTTACAAGCATGGTTAATCATGGATTCATAGGCCCTTTAATCCTTATGCAAATACTTCATCAGAAAATGATTCTTAATTGAAAACTTGCATAAAGTACTCACTCGTTTTCAGATCATGTGATATCAAAACTAGGCTGACTTTGAATTAGGATGGGAAAAGGAGCAAAGAAAGCAGAAAGACTTCAAGAATTAGAAGAGATAAATCACAGCATTCAAGATGAAAATGCAGAGTTGAGGAGACTTTTGCAGGTTGTAGAAGAAGAGAAGCAAGAGCTTCAAGAGAGGTCTTATCTTCATGGATAAGTCCTCAATGAAATTATTGAGGAATTGCAGCTCGAATTGTGAACCAAGGATGATCTCTTGGCTAAGTTGAAGCATGGTGAATGAATGGAAGACAAAGATCCTTCTACCATGGATGCACAAACTCAAATTGAGGTATATGATGTTTCATCATGTTTAATGTTTTCTCAGTATGAAACTAATGTGGGCATGAAAATCCTCATGAAGATGGGATACAAAGGAGGTGGACTTGGAATCCATGGCCAAGGAATCACTCAGCCATTAGAGGTGGTACAAATACCACGATTACCAGGTTTGGGTTATGGCAAGGAGGAGAATGGAAGATGCTCAAAGGTTGTTGAAGCAAAAACCATCTCTTCACCATCAGATTCCATAAAAGGAATCAAGCGAGCTTGTCCTCACCATAGAAAGAAACACTCAGGAAAGTATAAAGGAAATTTCAATTCTTTTCTTACACATAGGAAAAATGATTATGGTCATAGGTATTCTAACCATGATGTAGTCAAGGATCGCAAGAAGAAAAATTGGGTGGAGAACACGAGCATGCCCACCAGAAGTGGGACGAAGCAAAGGGAACCTCTTTCACGTCTTCGTGACAAGGAGATTATGTTAAAAGAGAAGCGAAGGAACTATTGCACTCATTGCGATATCAGTGGACATTGGGAGAAGAAGTGTTGGAAGTTACATCCCAAAATTCATCAAAGACCAAGCAACAGACAGATTGCTAAAACACCCACCAAAAAGGAGGCTACAATGATAATGGAGCAGGTGATCAATGTTCCTGCTCCAGTTGCCGAATAAATGTGGTCGCAGAAAGAAGGTACCTTTGGTTGGCTGGGTAGAAATGGATATCATTCTTGCATAGCCAAGATTATCATACATTGTAGCACCTCCAATCATTTTGCTTGTTTCCATTGATTGAAAAATCATAGAGGAAAACTAACTTCGTTTGTATGAGAAACATTGATAAAGATCACTTATTCACAGTGAAACTATGAAACATAAAACATATCATTTGCTTGTTCACGTTTAGTTTACCACTTGTTGTAGTGGATTGTACACAGTGTTGCTACCACTATGTGATTTGTTTCACCGAGTTTCATAATGGAGGTGGATTGCTCTTACAGTAAAATACCACCATAGGTATTGTGGAATAATAATCACAATCTTATGGAGATGAATGCGGGTCTTAGTAGCTTTGCAACAACAATTATCACAGATCCTGGCTGGATCATGAATGATGTTCCTGTTTTGTGCTCGTAATGACAAGCTTTGCAACATCCAAAGATAGTTCTTTTGCTTCAATATGACACATTATTTTAAGTTGCATTGATGTCCTCTCTTGACTACCTACCTCGTTTCAAAATTTGTCCAAGTTTATTTCCCCCAAGGGAATGACCAGTCAGAACCATCGAAACATTCAAAGCTACTAAAAAGGGTGCCACACCATCACTTGCATCGGCATAGTGCCCATGGATGACATAAGTCCAAACTGGATCGTCGTTACCCGTTTTCAGATCATGGTTTTACGATCAAGTCCACACTTACACATCGCTGATGATTAAGGGTATTGGATGGTATGCAGACGTGATTGCCAATAATCGACACGAAAAAATCACAGTACATTCGTCTCTCTTCGATGCGCATCTGATCTTCTTATCAAGAATGGGTCTGATGCACATGTAAACAACGATCTATTGGGATCTAGTGCATTGATGTGGATCGATTACCCATCACAAGGGTTTCCATGCTATCTCTGTGATTCAAATGTGAGAGATACTACAATACTAATATTTTTATTTTCAGCGATCAAGCAGACCCGCCTTTGTTTCGGTAGATTTTGATGTGCGCAAATCCCATGTCAATACCCTAGAGGACGAATCTAGGTGTTGTAACAATCTACGTATTGTTTTTTAGATTAGAGGGTTATTTTCCACATAGAATGTGGGATTTGTTGAGCACACAGATATGAAGAATGAGAGCTCACACGCAGTGCAATGTGGAAACCATGATTTACAGTTGGCATTAGGTGAAACACATTTCATTTTTGGTTATACAGATGGAAAAAGCAAAAAAGTCGGGATTTCATCTACTGACGGGCCTAAATTTCTACATGAAAAGAGCAATTTCTTTGTCATGGCAGAAAAGCGTGCATACCAGCTACACATAATGCATTTCCCACACTCCTTCATCCTATACATGTCAAAATGTAAACAATTGTCAGGGGGATTGTAAAGCGCACGAGAATGACCATGAGGAGATCTTTCATTCCTCGTACAATATCTATGTTATTGTAGCTAGAGATATTCACCCTTCATATTTTTTTCATCAAAATCGCAAGGGAGATCAAGACGACCATGGAAGATAATCAATTTACAAAAAAACGTTATTATCGCAAGATTTTTTTCCCCTCAATTATGCTAAAGGATGCAGGGTGCAGTTATCCTCTGTGTTATTTCTAGGGCTGGGTGTGCTAGCTAGTGATGACGATTATATTGGTCACAATGACGCACAATCATGGTTGTGCGATGAGGCATGATCGAATTTAAATAATAGATATTCTCTGCAAAATTTGGATTAGCAATCTGGTGGAAATGATTTCCAAAAGAGCATGGAGAATAGTGCCACCCACAGAGATGTTGGGATCATGGTCATTCACGTGTTCAAGGAATTCTGCAGTTCATTGTACATTATGTCACATAGACAACAATCTATTCTATGATCCATCGATACCATTGTGCAACGATTTGAGCTGGTGGTTTTTGTGAGACATTTAGTGCCTAGTGCCTACGTACACCATAAAATCCAGACACATAGAAAATCACCTTTCTGCGTGTGGTGGATTCGAAGTTTTCAACCAGAATCACTCAGAACACTTGTGGCTCGATTTGTGAGGAGAATCTGTGTTTCTCTCTATTCGAAGCATATAAATTCCAAGGCATGCAAATGAGATCCAATAGCGTTGGTAGAATCGAGACATTTGGGGTGATTTATTGAAATTTGACATACCCTGACTCTTAGATGGCACAATCACATATTCAAATGGAGAATCGTCACTGTCCATAGGCTCTCAAAGCCTCTCCACCAGACATGCCCAACAATTAAAAGTTGAGGTCACATGGGATTCTCAGATCGAGAACTGACCACAGGATTCTACGCCATGGAGCCAAGTACAAAAGCATGAGTAGGAAATCGAAAGCTTTTGGTGCTAAAGATTAGTAGTCACCATTGGAAGATGGGTTTGTTACTTTGGTTTCAGCGTTTGAGGTATGGCGCATCATGTGATGTGGATGTATATTATAGTTTGCTCGCTTAAACTATCCAAGTTTATTGTTGCTAAAAAGCAAGTGTTCATACCTAATGACCATCAAAGGAATATTATGAATGATATGTAAAAGGGGGGTTTTGAAAACCATATACGTTTCCCTTTTTGTGCATCATTTTGCACACAAAAAAATTTCCTTCCAATTTGATGTAATTACCATGGAAGGGCCATAGTACATTTCTTTGGCATCATATTTGACATGAGAGATGCCTTGAATTTTGATGTATGGCCATGTAAAGGCCTTGAGCCTTTTGTTTCCTATTGAAACATGTAATTTCCATGTAAATTTTTGTACAAGGAGATGTCAAAGTAAATGAAGGCATATACCTTCATTATACTGCCCATAATTGCCACATGATGGATCAAAGGCAATCAAGGGGCATTTGGAAATTTTTCTTTTTCTTAGAGTTCGATATATGGCCATTAAAAGAGTTGGGAATTTGAAGTGCACATATTTTGTAGTGGGGGTTTTTGCACCACTAGTGCATATATTACTACACCTTTTGTAATGGGTAGATAGGACCATAGGGTTTTGCCTAATTTGTGCACCTTCTAGTATATCAAAGTGCCTTGTAAAACTGATGATTATGAAGAATTGTAATGTCTATTTAAGCCTCTCTTGAGTGAGGAGAGTGAGAGGCATTATTTTGCGCCTTAAGCCTTCATTAGCTTCTTTGTAATCATGATGTAAACAGTGGGTTGAGGCGATTTGCCTACGCTATTTTGGCGATTCATTGTAAACTTGACCAAGAGAGTAGTTATCAACTCTTGGCAAGTAAGGTAATCCAAAGACTAAAGTACAGGTCATCAACTACATGTTGTAAGATTATGCAGGTGGGCTTCGACATTTTAGCTCCGAAGAACAAAGGTGAAGTAGACAAGAGATGTGACTTTCCAAACATTTTCTTTGCAGAGGTTGCGAGTGCCGGCTTTGCATTCTGATTCTGAAGTACGCATGTGAAGGAGTCTTGAAATAATGCACCTTTGAGGACATTTGCATACATATAGAGTTGATAATTTTGGATACCAAAAGGTTCTTTGTGGGGAGGCATGATCCAGACAGATTTCCACATAGGGAAGGACCTTACTATGTTCACCAAGTTAATTTGTAGAGTGGTGAAGGTGGTAAACTTATATGTTTTGAGTTTATATTTCTCATGCATTTTATTAATGCTTTGTGAGGAAAGGGTCTCATGCATTCTTATGAGATGCTCATACATATTACTTATGCTTTATGAGATTTTGAAAAACTCATACATTATTATTCATTATTGATGTAAAATGATTAATACTTGTGAGGGAAATTAGACTCACGTATTTTTCATTAGATCATAATTTGGAAATTGGTTTTTATGTGAGAAACCACCTCACACCAATTTTTCATTATTCTCACTATTAGGTTGAGAGAATCAAGGACATGGATGAGGAGCCTTGGGGTGGTTTTGAGACTTTTCCCTTTATGTACTTGAAGATGGTTTGAGATCCTACATTCATGGATCTTGTTTTTCCTCTTTTGTAATTAGATCCTATTATTGTGGATCTAGGAGTTAATGCTCTTTCTTAAGAGGGAGTGAGGAAAAACTATATAATTTCTTATGTGATCCCTTTGTGAGGGGAGAGGAAGGAGGAGAGTAATGGAGAGTTAATGAGTGGAGTTATAAGGCCATAGTGCTACTACTCCTAATATTTTGAGAGACTCATTCATGTAAGGTATTTTCCTTCTTGATGTATGGAGAGGTATGAGTGTGAGGATTCTTCTTGAATCCTCATTGAAGGAGAAGGCATCTCTTATGTAATCACTTATGAGAAGGTCCCAACATATTTTGAATAAGGAATGAAAGTGATCCGCATTCCAATTGAAATGGGTCTGGAGACGTAGCCCAGGAGGGGTGAACTTCGTTACCAACATTGGTTGTCTCTCTCATTTGTCTTTTCATGTGTTTTATTCCATTTTGAGTTCATCTGTGTTATGTATTATTGTTTACAAGCATGGTTAATCATGGATTCATATTCCCTTTAATCCTTATGCAAATAATTTGTCAGAAAATGATTCTTAATTGAAAACTTGCGTAAAGTTCTTGCTCATTTTCAGATCACCAAAACTAGAATGTAGGTCATTAAAAACTTATAGATAGATAAAATAGGATGGGTTCCATAAAGGAAGAGATATAAAACCCGGGCTAAAATCAAGCTGTGTAAAAGTGCAAAGGATAAATGGATAGGCAAAGTAATAAACATTTCAAAAGTCAACATTCACAGGATTTTAAACATGGCCTAACAAGATATCAAGTTCCTGTCGGTACTAGGAACTTGATAGAGAAAAAATTGAAGGAGAAGATGGAAATTTGATGGAGGAGGAAAACCAACAAAAGTTGACATGACCAATTGAAAAATAATTGACCACATATAATTTAACGAGGAGATAAGAGGTTTAATAAGATGCAAGAGAGTTAATGGGAGATGGAAAGTCCAAAAGAGGTTGAATGGAGAATCTGTCAACCTTAAGAGAATTGTTGAATATTTTTGCACCCAAATTAATGGAATTAAGATCAATGAAAGTAGGACCAACACAGGTGGGATCAACGAGAAAAATTTCAACATAAGAAGAGTTGACAAAAATCGGTTTGACTAGTGGAAGGGCAATGGAAAGTGAGTTAGTGTCACCTAAACCAATGAAAGTTAGTTTGACCAGTGGAAGATTAATGGGATGTAAGTCGATGAAAGGAAAGAATATATGTGGAAAGGATAAGGCATTAAAGGAAGTATAATTGTTAAAGAAAGTATTCATTCAATCAATAAAAGAGGCAAAAATCAATAAAACACATCCAATTAAGAAGAAATCCACAAAAGTTTCCAAAAAGTCACTATGTCCCCAAGAATTCTCAAATGACCAAGATAGAGAGAATTCCATTAATATAGTAAGAACCAATAAAATTGGTAGTGATAATGAAGAGATGGGAATTGTAATGATGAGAGAAAGAGGTAAAACAATAACACTATTTGTCATAGAAAATTGAGCCCAAAAATAGAATGGAGGTCATTAAAAACTTATAGATAGATGAACTAGGATGGGTTGCATAAAGGAAGAGATATAAAACCCAGGGTAAAATCAAGCCGTGGAAAAGTGAAAAGGAGAAATGGATAGGAAAAGTAATAAGAATTTCAAAAGTCAACGTTCGCAGGATTCTAAACATGGTCCAATTGATGTAATTTCAATGTTTGAAAGAGGAGTCAACAAAGTTTATTCCCTTTTATTTTAATGGTATCAATATTTTGTATTGATAAAATGAGGAATTACCTCGGAACTGATGCCATTAGACACAGACTCAATCCTAAGGCCAACTAAGGAGAAAAAGCAACACACACTAATTAATCTAGGAGTCAAGCATGCAAACAAACCTTATCACAAAGAAGCTCTAGTTGGTGATGGAATCCAACATCTCAAGATTGATTCACAAAGGGGATGAGTTTCATTGGGTGGGAAAATTATGTTGACAACCTTCTTAACGAACTAATTCCCTGGTGCAAGTTACCTCACCTTGCAGTGGTAAACCCTTCAAGGAGTTCGAGTGAGTCTAGACAACGTCAATCCCAGGTACAAAACCACCTTCATTGTGTTGTCACTTTGGGTAGGAAGTCTAAAATATTATGGCCTCTATGGTACCACCTACTATACCAAAGTAGAGGGGGGAAAGTCGATAGTTGACACCAAGACCAACAAAGCAAGGTTGATTACTCTGTTGACCCCAATGTTGTTGAATAATTGGGTTGGTTGTCATTGATGTCAACCCTTTAAGAAAGTCCAATAGCGAATTCCAGTAGCACAAAGGTTTGGGTAATGGAACCAAGTTTTTTTTATGGATAATTGTATGAGTTTTGATATATTTGCAGGTAAAACTATTCTAGATGGATAATACATGTCATGATATTTCTGGTGTTATGTGGAACGTCACACAACTCCTCACGATTAGAGAGTTATGGCCATGTGAAGTTGGAGAAGCCTCATGAGTCATCTAGAAGCCCCAAAAGGTCAAAGTAGTCAAAGTGTTTGCAAACAAGAAATTATTTAAATAGTAAAGTGAAGTGATGAGTGTACTACAAGTCAAAGAGGATGCAAAAGAAATTATTTAAATAATAAAGTTAATGGAGAACTTACTAATTATGGAAAGTGGGTTAAGTGGACACGTGGTTATAAGTGGGTTAACCATAAAATAAGGAAAGTGGGTTAATATGGTTAGAAGGTATCCCCTTGAGGAAGCTACATAAAATTATAAATAAGAGGCAAGGGTCTCTCATTCAAATCACACTTGAATATCATGGAATATCTATTTTTGTGAAAGATTATTTGGGAAGGTATTATTGATAGAGAAAAATTGCAGCAGAAAAAGTGCGGAAGGAAAAGTGCAACAGAAAAATCATGGCAGAAACACCGCGGCAGAAAAAGTGCGGGAGAAAAATTGCGGCAGAAAAATTGTGACAGAAAAATCGTGGCAGAAAAATCACGGCAGAAAAAGTGCGGCAAAAAAATTGCAGCAAGAACATGGTTGGGGTATATTTATGAGAGATATGGCACATCTTGTTTGAGGTATGTTTTGTGAGCTAGGTTTTTGTTGGCAGACCCACATATTTTCAACTTTTTAAAGCATTTAGCTGCCTACGTGGGGGTCATACGATTATTGTTCTTCATAAGTAATTTTTGAAACTACAATTGTGATCTTTTGGTTATTCCTAGCATTTTCGTTTTCATGCATTGTTCATGACTAAAAGAATGAACGAATCTTTTACCTCTTTATCTAAATATTATGAAAGGTGGATGGACCTACAGTTTTTGTTAATAAAGATTATTTTCTGCTATGAAGCTCATCTTCTTTATTGACTCCTCAAATGTGAAGCATGTTTTGGGTTGTTATTCGAATCACCAATGATCCATTTGATTTAAACCATGATATATTTTTTTTGTGGCTCTTGGTCATGCCTATCCTTGTTATTACGTTTTGGTTTATAAATTTTCCCTCTCCTGAACTTTAGAAATCAAACCCATCTTATTGCGCAATGATAAAATTTAATGCACTTGGTCGTGGCCTGTACCCTGTAGGAGGTGGCAGTCTGACAACGATAAGCCCATCACCTCGAGCTAAGTCTTGGGTTTCGCTTGTACTCCTAACATTCATTTCATGAAACACCTTTCATTTGGTATTGAACAACCTCTGTTCATATCTGCTAGGGTATTGATGAGTTTTGGGTCTGAAATGTCGCTCTGGTTTTCTCCTAGAAACCTTCCCTACTCATTGTGTTTTATTGTCTGCCTTTTGTATCCCCATGGCCCCGGTCATTAGGATTGAACCCAATGGCTCTCAGACCCTGCTCCTGTGTGATGATGCAAGGGAGGATCTCGAGGGTCAAGGCTGGCTTGTTTTTCTTGAGAAATTCCAGGGTTTTAACTTGCGAACCACTCAGGAATTTGCCCTTTCTTTTGACGGATGTCGAGACAAGGTACGAGACATTTAGGTCGAGGTCATAGAGGAATTTTTAGGTCAAGCAATAGGTCTTCCTTTGAGCAGACATAAGTGGTTCAAAAATGCCAAGGTCGAGGAGGTTCTGTGGAGCCTTTTCTTCACATCTCGAAAAATCAACTGCTGTGATAAAGGTATGCTCGTGTCCCTATTGAAAACCCAGTTGCATGGTTTGCTAGCAGTCTTGAAACAATTAGTGACATGTGAAGGCCTCTTTGGTTTTTTTTTTTCTATATCACATACGTTTTCTAATGAATTTCATCGGGTTTCAATTAAATATGCCCTATTACCTGTGGAGAAGCCTGTATAAAATGACAAAGAGGTATAAGAGACAATGATTGGATTCAAGCCTGTTTCACCATGGTTTGATAAAGATACTATTGGTACATCATTTGAAGTTACAAAATGATGACTGGAACGCCTTCCTAACCCAAAATGGCTTCGTTAACTCTAATATTGTAGAGGTTGACAAACCCATGATAGAGGAAACCATAGTCCCTGCTAGAGAAGTTCCTTCATCTACACATGCCTGTGTGATGGCCACCCTTAGTAAGCCTATACCCAACCCAAAAGTTGTTGAAAAAAGCCATGAACAACACGTCCATCCTAACGCCTCTGCTAAGAATGCAAACAAACTTGTGTGCAAACCATCTAAAGGTGATATCAATTTAGGTTTTAAAAATAAAAGGGCAGATAGGTTGATCTCAAGGAAACTACGAAATAAACCAAACGCTCATGTGAGCTTGATCAAAACGATAGAGATCCATGAAAGATCATATTCAGAGATTGAAAGATTCTTGGCTGAAGAAGACCCTCCTTCCTTCAAAACAGGTCTCGACTAGGGTTACAATTTTGTGGATAATTTTCCACCCTGCCTGAAGCACAGTCAAGGATTTCCAGGTATCAAATTTGATAAGAAACCCATAGGAAACAGTGGAGACATTCGAGCACACGACCATGGGTATTCTCAAGCAGTTGTCACAGATTCACAATGTGAAATCTGTTTGTTCTGGATTGATAAGTATTATGCAGACATACCCATTTTACAATCACAAATCAAAACCCTCATTTTTTAGGTCGACTCACTAACGGATGAAAATCATAGGCTAAAGTTCATTGTTCACAGACAAGGAAAACATTTGAAAACAACTGGGAACATAATTGTGAAGAATGCCGAGAGTGTAACAACAGTGGTCAATTCTGACATTCTGTAAATCGAATTGATTTTTCAGTTAAAGGTAAAGGTTTGTTTTAATCTTAAATTGTGTTATATTTTGATTTATAGAGTAAATTAGATTTCGTTTCTAAAATAAGACTAGCTACAAAATCAACATATTCTGTAGCCAGTCTATTCTTGTTCTAAATTGAGAAGATATTGGTCAAATGTATATCTGAATCTCTTTATTTCATCCTTTTCTTTCAGGATATCCAACAGTTTATTGTGATCAAATGCTATGAAGAATTTCTGGGATTATTAGCCATATCTTTGGCTCATTTTTGTAAACAGGACCAAACTCTTTTAGTTTTTAGAGATTTAGTGTGATATGGAGTAGTTATATTCCCCTCTATTTTTGTAATCAACAGAATCATTGTGGAAATTTACTCTTATCTTACAAGATAAGGCAGTTAGCTTTTCTGAACCCTTTAAAAACTCGTATTTTTTGTAATCAAGGCATCTTGGCCTGGGGCTGAAGGTGGACAATTTATTCACGAATTTGAACGAAACATATATTTACATTTCAGCTTTAGCTTTTTGTAAATGTTGTTTTCATTTATGGTTTGTTTATTCTGATAAATTAATAGTTGTTGATAGCTTTTGTCTTCACAATTTATTATGGCATTGGGATAATCTCTTTAAAATACTGTCCACATTTTGATGCTTCAGATATTGAAAAGAGTGGTCATTCGTTCAACCAAAATGATAAGATTTTTCTTTAATTTTGTTGAATGATTAAAAGCATGTTGTTACAGTTAGTTTTATCTTAAATGTAATCACTTGCAATCACAAATACCACAACGATTATTTTCATCTCATCGTTGTGTCATTAAAATTCAACAGTCAATATATTGTTTTTCATTTATTCCGAACAGTTTCAAGGTTCATTGCAAATTTATCTCTTGGATAGGCTGGTTGGACATTCTATAATCATACAGATGTTGGATGCATGTCGATTAACTCATTGATAGGTTAGTTCATTTCTTTCTGTCGTTTATTTGTTTTTGAAACTCTAATATATGGTCTGGCTTTGACCGTCCACATACTCCTATTTCATAGTATCTTTTTCAATTTAATCTTATATTAATAAAGATAAAACAATTAATAGCTTATGTGCTTTCTTTATCTACTTTTGTTAAAG
>SNQJ01S0039916.1:21660-46884 GCA_010110895.2 Picea sitchensis
TCCATCAAATCATCCATCCTTGGTAATGGAAATCTATATCTGATGGTAATCTTGTTGATTTCCCTCGAGTCGGTACACATCCTATAGCCTCCATCTCTCTTTGGGCTGAGCACTGTTGGAACAACGCATGGACTCAAGCTTTCTCTAACCAATCCCTTGTCTATTAAGTCCTAGACTTGTCTCTTGACCTCTTCTTTCTCCTGCGGTGTCAATTTGTATGCTGCTTTGTTTGGTAAACTAGCTCCAGGTATAAGATCAATGTGATGACTTATACTTTTGATCGGTAGCAACGAACGAGGTAGTTCGTCCACTACTATATAAGCAAACTCTTCCAACAACTTCTGGATTTCCTCTGGTAAATCATCCACTCTTGTACTGGTTAAAACAATTCTAGGATTCCTAACCACAATGAATTGTGTATCTTCCTTCTTCTTAACCTCTTTGAGAAGTTCCTTCCCACTCATGAGAAGTACAGTGTTGCTCACCTCTAGTTTCACTTCTTTATCCTTAATCGACAACAACATGTGAGTTCTCCCATTGTTCTCTAGGGTGTATGTGTTCTTTATCCCATCATGAATCACATTCCTATCATATTGCCATGGTCTACCCAGCAATAGATGACAAACATCCACGGGAATGACATCACATAATATTTCTTCCTTATATCCCCCTATTTTAAATTCAACTAAACATTGTTTAGTGACATTTACCTGATGTCCTTTTTGTAGCCACGAAACTCTATATGGGTTTGGATGTTCAATAGTCTCCAGCTCCATCTTTTCTACCATCTCTGTAGAAACGATATTCTCTATGCTACCACTGTCCACGATGACTTTGCATACCTTGTCTTTAGTCTTGCAAGCAATTCGAAAAAGTCTGTTCCTTTGGACTCGGTTTTCTGCCTCCTTCTCTGGCGTTAAGAGAAATTTTCTCATCATCAGTGATCTTCTGCCTTCAACATATTCTACCTCAACATTCCATCCTTGAGCTTTGGCAATGTGAGTTTCACCTTATTCTTTCTTCTTATCTGGACATTCATAGGATTTGTGTCCATTTTTCCCACAGGTAAAGCATTTTATTTCTCCACCTCTACCTCTTCCTCTTCCTCTGGTTCGAGGAAAAGTATTTCTATCAGCATACTGTCCTCTTTGTGAGATTCCACCTTTCTTAGTTTGAGTTTGAGGTTTCTTCTACTCTTCTTTAGGTTTCTGATTCCTGTCCTGGGCAATTGTTTTGCCTCTAGCTTGACTTCAGCCTCAGCCTCTTTGACCTTGCTTTCAGCTCAGCTTCTCTTAAGCTTTCAGAGCCATCTGATAAGCATCTTCCACCGTCCGAATGGTCATCATGCTCATCTCGTCCTGAATGTCATATCACAGACCATTCATATACCTGGCAACCTTTTCATCATCACTTTCCCGATGACCTTCTTTGATGTTTATCCTGTAGAACTCTTCAGTGTACTCTTTCACTATCATCAGTTTCTGTCTCAAATTCTGCATTTTCTGAAACAGAGTAATCTAATAATCTTTGGGTATGAATTTTGCCTTCATCTTTGCAACCATTCTATCCAAGCTCTTGATTTTCTGCTTGCCTTTGCAGCGTCTATCAGCATGTAGTTCATCCCACCACAATGCTGCATGTCCTTTAAGTCTTGTGACAGCGTGTTTGACCTTCTTGTCTTCCTCGACATCTTCATAGTCAAAATACTTATCCAGAGTTCTAATCCAGTCTAGAAGCTATTCAACATCCAGGTTTCCTTCATATACTGGAATGTCCATTTTTTCTCTAGCACCAATCCTTGCAACAGCCCTGAATAGGCGTTCTTTTGTTGCGTCTTCGACTGCAAATTCTTCATTTCCAGCCTCATTTTCACTTTTTGATTCGCTGATATCCCCAGCGTCAACAGTGCGCCTCTATGCTATTTCCATGGCATCAAGCCTAGCACGTAGTTCACACATCTCTCTTTCCCTTGCCGGATCAGGTAATTTCCTGTCTCTTCTTCTTAGAATGTCCCTTTCCTCTGGTGGTTTAGGTATTTGCCTGTCTCTTCTCCTCGACGACATGGCTGTAAAATTCCTCTTTTCCCTGCTACAGAAAGAAAATAATTATTTCTAAGCTCTGATACCACAACTGGTGCAGGCCCCCAACCCTCAGGTCAAGGTCTGCACAGGTTCTTTCAACTTCGGCCCTAAGAGTCTGACTGACTCTTTTAATTCCTCTCGGGGAATTATTTACTCACCCACTCCAAGTATAATTCACGGGCCCTCCTGAGTTTTTCTCGCGTGATTATTCACTGGCATGAACTCCTCGATCAACACCCAACTGACATTAGGAATCTTCTCTTTTCCTTTCGGGATATTAGATTTCGCGATTTCGCGAATCCCGTGGTCGAACGCCTTACCTCTTCGACCTCCAAAACCCAAAATACTAAAAGCTCTCGGCTCACCCTGCCATTGATTTTGGCTTTTCTCTCTTCGCGATTTAGGGAGTTGCGATGACGTGCAACTTTACCTCTCCACTTCCAGGGTCCCGAAACCCGAATTGCCAAAATGCTCCTCCACACTTCTTCATGTTTCGCGATTTCGGTACTTCTGATGTGGAGTGTTCTGCTCCTTGTCATGGGAATGTCAAAAACCTGATTCCCGAAATGCCAGCAAATATTCTGTCGCAACTTTTGATTTCGGACTTTCCTCCTTACTGAGTCCCGATCATTCGTCCTCAAGACTTCTGAAACCCCGAACTTCGAAGTTCCGAATTCCCGAACTCGTCACTCTTTGACTTCACACACAAAACCTCCTTTCATGTTTCGGGAACTTGACCATCCAAGGATTTAGGCGTACACTTTGGGCTCCCAAACTACGAATTCCCAAAATGACCCGACTGCTCCAATGGATCACGATCAATGGTCTACGTTGATCCTGGATCCTGGAGTGGAAATCTTGCTCTCCTTTAACCACCCTGCAACTTTCCTTGATCCTACAGTCCTCGCTATTTCGGGAGTTCTCCTCGAATAATTTCGACCGTTCAGTCGCCTCTTCAAAGAACCTCCGCTCAAAGCAAACTTGTGATCCTCCTCTAGGATTTAACCTCTTTAAGAACTACTTGCACTTCCTGCTTCCTCTTGAATAATTCCAAGGCCCTAACCCTTCTGAGATTTCTTCGCAAACTCAAGTCTTCAAGAAGACTTCTGCACGCACTCCTTTCGGAAATCCTTCAAGTACTTGAATTCCTGACTCTGTGCACTTTCTCTGCAACAACAGTCCTTCGATCACTCAACCTTAGCTTGATAAATTCTAAGGTATCGGCCAGCCTGTGCACAACTTGCACGACTTTTGTGCTTGTCTTGCACTTCTATTGGAATGAGAACAATGATATCCCCCCTGAGATTTCAGAGATAAACTTTGAATGCTGCCAACACACACCTTGCAGACACTTCCACTGCACTCCTTGCAGACACTTCCACTGCACTCCTTGCAGGAACTTCTCTCACTCAGGAAGAGAAACAATTAAAACTCATTCTCTTACTCTCTCAGACTTCAAACACTTAACATGAAATCATACATACATAGCATAAAAACAAATGCACAACAGAAAGAGTAAAGCAACCATAAGCATAGCATTCAACATGTATACATAGAAAGCATAATAACACCATGAGTCTGAATCAAAGCTTCATATATTAAATTAGGAACTTCTGTACATGGGTTCTTCTCCACAACTCTTTGCTTCTTCTCTATGCTAATGTTCTCGCTCATACAATCTCTGACTGATAGAAATATATAAAGAATGAGGGTGTCTATAGTCGTTTTCCCTCCAGCTCCTAAAACCGTCTAATCTAGAATTTTAAATCTACCTACTTTCATTAACTATGCATAAATGCCTCTACATCCTACAGATGAGAGAGAATCGTTCAATATTTGTTTACAATATGGAAGTACACCTCCTTAACTATTTCATTAATATCTGCGCATCCAAACTTTCCAAAAACATTTCAAAACGATTTTGACATGTGCCAAAATGTGATGGCGTTCATCCCAGCTGTCTTCTACCTCCATGCTTGCTTGTTGTTGACGATGCTCCTGCATCAAAATCTAAAGAAGGAGTTGGTGCAGGATGTGTGATCATTGACCCAACAGGTAACAAAACTTTGATCGCTTGTCGATTAGAATTTGAATGTACAAACAACACGGCTGAATACAAGGCACTCTTGCAAGGACTCAGAAAGGCATTAAATTTAAAAATACAAAATTTAATGGTATTCAGCGATTCATAAATTGTGGTCAGGCAGGTAAGAAATTCCATTCATTTCCCATCGCCACACCTGGAAAGTTATCAAGCTAAGGTATGGAATCTAATGCACAAATTTTCCACATTTAACATTAAATCCTTTCCGAGATTAAATAATTCTGAGGCAGACTTGTTAGCTAATGTTGCTTCCAAACTTTTTCTCGCAGAAGGCCTTTCTCCGAACGCATTTGCGATCGAGTTGTTGTTCAGACCATCAGTCCCAGAAAACATAACCAACTGAAGAGTGTTCGATGATGATCAACAGATCATCAGTTTCTTGCACATGGAAGACACTTTTCGAGGTGTGGTTATCGATGAAGGCACCCATGATGAAGACCTCCGCAATTTTACGGTAATATCGGACCCAAGGTCTCCTGAAATGACATCTGATCTGGTAAATTCTATCCCGAAATCTGTGGTAAGATTAGAAAATTTTTATGATTTGCATGAAAAATTCAGAAAATCAGTAAATTGTAAAACAAATAGTTCTTCTTTGACCCATGAAAAAGTAAATCTAGGAAGTAAAGATAATCCACAATGCATCAATTTGGGAACGACATGTTCCGAGCAAGAGAAATCAACCTTTATAAAACTCTTTAAAGAATTTAAGGATGTCTTTTATTGGACATATAATGATCTAAAAACCTTTGAACCTAACATTATACAACATACCATTCCCATGAAACCCTTGACTCAACCTTTTCAACATAAGTTAAGAAAGATGCATCCAAAACTTGAACCAACGGTCAAGAAGGAACTAAACATACTTTTGAATGCAAAGATAATTTTCCCAGTAAGGCATACACAGTGGGTTTCTAACCTTGTCCCTGTGAGGAAGAAAAGTGACAATATTCGACTATGTGTCGACTTCCGAAACTTAAACCAAGCATCTAACAAAGACAACTACCCTGTCCCTCTGATGGAACAAATTCTCCAGCAGGTATGAAAGATTGTCGCTACTAGACGATTTTTCAGGGTACAACCAAGTCCTTATGTCTCCTCCAGACCAACTGAAAACCACTTTCCGTACTCCATGGGGTATCTATGCTTATAGAAAGATGCCCTTTGGGATTATAAATGCCGGTGCCACTTTCCAGAGAGCGATGGATATCAATTTTCGCGGTCTAATCAATCAATTTGTAGTGGTCTATCTCGATGATGTCATGGTTTTCTCCAAGAATAAGGGGGATCATTTAGCCCATCTGAGATTTGTTTTACAATGAAGTCGTAAGTACGTCATCTCTCTAAATCCTAAAAAATCTTTCTTTGCAGTGGAACAAGGCAAGCTGCTTGGATTCATAGTATTCAATGAAGGTATGATCATTGATCCCAAGAGGACTCAAGTCATTTCAAAACTTCCTCCCCCCTCTTCTAAAAAATCTATGCAATCTTTCCCAGGTCAGATAAATTTTGTCAGAAGGTTCGTTCCGAGTTTCTCGGAAATGGTGAGGCCTTTACAAAACTTAATAAAAAAGGATGTGCAATACCATTGGGGACCTCAAGAAAGTCAATCTTTTGACTCAATCAAAAAAGCTATAGTGGAGGCTCCATCTCTAATAAACCCTGACTTTTCATGAAATTTGACTCTTTACACGTTTGCCTTCGATCGATCTTATGTTGCTCTGCTAACCCAAAAGAATGCCGAAAACAACGAGGTTTCCATTGCCTTTATGAACTCAGCCTTTAAGGGAGAAAAGCTTAATTATCCAGCTGTAGATCAACATGCTTACGTTGTTTTTAAAGTAGTAAAACATTTTCGATCGTATCTACTGAAATCTAGAACTAAAGTCATTGTTCCTTACCCTGTTGTCTGAAATTTGCTAGTACAGAAAGAACTGGGTGAAAACCAGGCAAACTGGGTCACATCCTTACAAGAGTATGACCTTGAGATCACCCCGACGCAAATTGTAAGAGGCCAAGGCCTATGTAAATTAGTTGTTGATTCAGTTGAAGAACAACAAAGTCAAACTGATATGTTAATTGAAGATCAAAGTCCAATCTGTTGTGTACAAAATCCTACCAATTCTTGGTATGACGACATTAAGTTTTATCTAACACACGGTTCAACTCCTCGTCACCTTGATCCAAAAAAGAGGAGAGCGTTGAGATTAAAGTCTGCACCTTACCAGCTTGTGAATGGTATATTATTTCACAATTTTTTTTATGAAATCCATATGCGTTGTCTAGCAAGAGACGAAGTAGATAAAGTCTTATTTGAGTTGCATGCAGGAGAAGCTGGTGGGCATTTCAGTGGAGACGCTATTGCCCACAAAGTATTAAGGGCAGGTTATTATTGGCCCACGCTTTTCAAATATGCCCATACATTATGCTGCAAATGTGTAATCTGTCAAAAGGATTCTGGAAGAGTACAGAAGGAAGCATTCCCGCTGCAACCTGTCTCAGTGGATTTCCCTTTTTAGTAATGGGGTCTTGACATCATTGGCCCAATAAACCCCACCTCCTCGCAGCAACATAAATACATCATTACAACAACCGACTATTTTACTAGATGATCTGAGGCTGCACCATTAAAAGTGGTGAACACCAGTTAGATAATATATTTCCTTAATTCAAATATCATTACTCGATTCGGTATTCCTGAATGTATGGTTTTCGATAATGCTTCATATTTCTCATCCCTCGATATGAGTGTCTTTGCTTTAGAAAAATGGATAAAACTGAAATATTCTGCCAGCTATTACCCCCAAGGAAATGGTTTAGCAAAATCGACAAACAAAAACCTGATCAAGATTATCAAGAGAACAGTCTTCGAAAACCACAAAAACTGGCACAACACACTCTTCAATGCAATTTGTGCTGACAGGGTGACCCTGAAAACTGCTATTGGTAATTCCCCCTTCTTTCTTGTTTACGAAAGGGAAGCAATTCTTCCTCCTCACGTTCTGCTTCCTTCTCTTCAACTATCCCAGAAAGTTCAGGAAGAAGATTGCCCTCCCTTGGAAAGTCGGATTAATGCTTTGCTGAAGTTAGAAGAGGTAAGAGCTCAAGCGAAACAAAAACTGGATCAACATCAACATTCAGTGACACCAAATATCAAAAAAATGAAAATCCAAATTTTGGGGGATAAAATTAAAAAGCCTACACCCACCCCGTCAATTAAAGAATCTACATGATAAGGATAACAATAAAATAATAGAATAATTGATGGCCCTTCAATTAAAGAATCTACATGATAAGGATAACAATAAAATAATAGAACAATTGATGAATGAACAAGTAAAAATGTTAGGTGTTGGATATACGTTCTATTTTTAGGTTTTTTTTTCTAGAATCCGATAAGGTAAATTTGGACAAAATTGCTATTTTTTTGTTGTTTAAATTACATTTTTGAATTCATAAATGGATTCAACGTGTTGAAAAACCACAAAACACTCATATTATACAAACTTGACCATGCAAATCTACATATCCAACCATTCCTCACTAGATTTCGGATAAAATCAAATGAAAAAAGTCACCAAAAAACAATCAAAACCTATAACGTTTAGGCTACTGTAAACATTTAACACAAAGAAGTAAAAATTAACACAAATTAAATTTTGAAAATTGTCATCCACTCATGGTGTGCCCTTTGGCATAATATAGAAAGCAAAACATTTTATAAAAAGTTAAGTGTTGTACAATAATACATTGCACATTGTATGGTATTAATGCAAATCATGGATGGCATAGTCAATGTGCTTTAAGAGATGTAAAGATCTATATCTAGTACATCCTTGCTTTATAGGATGTAAGAGCTATATCTAGTACATCCTATAAAACTCCATACACTTTAAAGCATTTTTTGAAAATAAATATTCCTTGGTGGTGCTTTGTGGGCAATTAAGTGCACCACCGAAAGTATCTTCTTGTGTCATTACCCCTTTGGTGTGCATTCAGCACGGAGAACTAGTGCACAGTTCTATCAAGAGAACCAATATGCCTATGTCAAATACGGACACCCAGGCACAATCTCTCAAAAATCATTTACCGTAGTTTATATTACTTTAATATTTATTTTATTATAATGATTTATTATTATTATAATATTTATTTTTTATTTTTAAAGTTTTAAGTTATAAGTCTCAACTTAACTTTTTGTGGATATGGGTTAAATTGCAATTAGGTTTCAGTGTTTAAGTTTTTATGTAGGGTCTAAATGACTTTTTAGATGTTACACAATTTTTTTCTAGTAGCATTAGCAATGATCATATAGGATATTGGGTATTTAGTGGATACTACGTCTGAAATTGTTTTTTGGTTTTGGAGAATGACTTAAAACTGCTTTTGATTGGTTAAGAACTTGTCTTTCTTGGATGTAAGGAAATAGGTTAACGATCCAAGACATAGATGCATCTGATATGAGTGAAAGTCTTCCCTTTGCGGACCACCATTGAGTTATTTCAAATGACTAGATTTTGTTTGCACACGATGATAATGTTGCACATCGAAGTTTGAGATTGTATCAACAGAAGCTAGGTTGGTAGCTTTGAGTCTTGTAAGTTTTTTCTTGCTTTGGGATTATATATATATATATATATATATATATATATATTTATGGACCTCAATTTTTCTTTCATTTTGGTTTATTAGCTTTACGCTACAATACATATATGTTCAACATCTCCTTCGCATTGTGTGTAGAGTGCACTTTGCTTCTCTCAATGCAACAACTTACTCAATTTTGTCTTGTAGAAAACTATGAATTTTTTAACAGAGTTTTGAAACTCGGTTCTAAAAAATGTTGTCACATATCCCTATATCTAACCGCATTTAGGACCTACGATCTTACTAGTGTATTACTCAATTAAATAATAAGTTAAATAGTAAGAGATACATAGATCTTATTGGCATTTTAAGGAAGTAGATATCTTCTATAACCATGAACTTATGGTCTCCTTAAAATACACACATTCATTATGATATATTACTCATTTAATCTTTGATACCAAATCAAAAGAAATTTTCCCTCTATCTTGATAAATAAATGGCTAACTTTAATTAATTTTTTTTAATCTTACTAGAAATCAACCACTAACCTTGCCGACTAAAGTTGTAACATCTATCAACATACTTTAAAAAAAAGTATTATGTTCTCCATTAATTTCCTTGAGCTTTGAATCATAACCGTGATAGTCACTCAGGCCAGAGCCAATTATTCGCCATCCGAAAAAACATTTCCCACACAATTTGAAATAGTCGAGTCTCTCTGATGGCTAGCATGACTGGCTTCCTTCTTTCTTTCTGTATATTCTATATTGTAGCAACCTTCACAAACTTTGACGGATTGGTAGCCATGGAATTGGTGAGTCTCTGATGGCAGACATGGCTGGCTTCCTTCTTTCTTTCTGTATATTCTATATTGTAACAAGCTTTACAAACATGGACCTATTGGTAGCCATTGAATTTGTGAAGGATTTGTGAATGCGAATTGAATTCAATAAGGATTATGATAACTTTTCACCCATTAGTAGCCATGGAATTGCATTTGTGAATATGTGAATTGAATTCAGTAGGGATTATGATAACTTTTTATTGTTTAGGTTTTTTTGAAGGATGAAATTGCAGTGGAAAATTGGGAATTCACCTTGTGAACTATCAGAACTTACCAAAAAAATTGGGAATTCACCTTGTGAATTGTTTGGAAGTTAGGGAAATTGCCCTTGAGTGAACTACTATGTGTACAGTGAATCGAACTATGAAATATACAACCACAAAATAATAGAGAATTGTGGCTGTATGGAATTATATTGGTTGTAATTGAGCAAATTTAGCTACAGTTGATAATTTCCTAGAATCTCAGTAGTGAGATTTCTTAACCAGCCTGTGTTGGAACCCGAAAGAGTAGTGGATAGCTTGAGGGATTGTTGAGAAAAGCAAGGGATCTCATTCCTTGGGTTATGCATACTGATGGGGAAGAGGGTTGTGTTGACGGGCGAAAATGACCGTCCGTCAACTGGGAGAGTGGAACCGGTCCGGGGTTGTCTAAATAACCCAAGCCGTTTGGTATGGACCACCCTGACGAGTTTAACGGCTCCGTTGGCCGNTGAGGTAGTGTTCTTGTGCATTGAAAAATGTTGGAGGTATATACTTTTTCATTTCACACATTAGCTGAGGAATTTCTCTCTTCTAATACTTTATATCATCTTCATGGATTTCTGTCAATGACAACCATCTACATGAGGTCATGACACACAAAAATAACATGTTTCAACATAACATAATATAATATATTACATTACAAGTAAAACACATGTCATTAAGTACAACAACAAATTGAAAGAACATTTTGCATATTAATCACAACTACTTACCCCATGTATTTGCCAAGATCATATATAACTTGTTTGACGTTGTTGTCAAAGTCCTTTGGGAGAGATAGTGGTAGAACATATTGTAACAAAAAAAATGAATCGTTATTTGTTTCGACCAAAGTAGAAAAAAAAAATAAAAAGCTTAAAAGATGTATAAGGCCAATATATAAATATGCATACCAAAATTATTACCTTAATGAAGATATGCCAATCATGTGTTTTTACCCCACCAAATTCACCTTTCTTCATTAAGATATTATTTATGTTTGAATAAAAACCCGTGGGAAATTTAATTCTTTGAATGACCTTTTTTACATCATTGGTTTGTTGCTCTGTTAATAACAATGGAAGGTTATTTCAGTCTCCATCTCTATTTGATTGGATCACACTTTGCATTGCATGATTGGCTTCCTAAATGTCAGTACAAATTTTGACAATTTTTTCTTTATCCCTCCTACCATCTATGATTCACCATGACTTTTTTGTCACATTCTTCCCAATATGCATTATATCAAACAAATGAGCTATTTTTAGCTCCTCATAGTAGGGAAACCTCATGAATTAAGTGTGATAATATTTCATTCCTCGTGGAAGCCCATTATTAATATCTTCATGATGGAGGACTTCATGAAGCATAAAATAAATCACAACAATAATTATCAAATACAGTAAAATAAATTCAATGATTAAAATAAAAATTCAAAACATTACATATACGATACATAAATCAAATGTGTACCTTGATGATTTCTATTATATTCCAACCTTTATAGGTGAGGTGCCATTCTTTGTGGTTTTAGACCAGTCTCTTATTTCCCATTGAAAATATGTTTTTCAGTAGTACGATACCTATGGTTCTTAGGGAGGAGGTGCCTATACTCATCAAACACCAACTTTCCTAAAAAATTTCAATGACGATACTTCATCTTCGGACCACAAACTAGACATGCAAATTTACCCTTTGTTTGAGGACCTGCAACAGATGGATTAATGTCAATTATACGATGATATTATTTAAAAATAAACATGCAACATGATATCTTTAAAAATATATATAGTATTAAATAGCAATAGAATGCTACAAACCACAAAAATGTGTTAGTCTTGGGGCATCATGAATTGTCCATACAAGTATTCCACAAAATTTAAATTTCTTCTCCCCGATTGGTTTACAGATGTTATACATAGTGATGCCAACCCATAACTTTAGTAGCTTGTCGATAAGAGGCTTGATATATACATTCATATATTTAACATGGTACTTACCTAATTGTTTGAAATTACACATAATTACTATAACCATGATATGTATATATAAGTAAATAAATAAATAAAAAAAGATATTATGCAAAAAACGAAACAAATGAAAATGTTACATTAAAAAAATTAATGTAAACAAATACCTAGAATAATCATTGTCAACATTATATGCTCCCTCTTTATTGACATCCAAGGAGGAATGTTATTGTTGATAAAAAAAATAGGCCAAACTGAGTAAATAGACCTAAGCTCTTTGAATGGATTAACACTGTCAACTGCCAATGAAAGCCTAACATTATGAGGTTCATCTTTGAAATCTGCCCATTTTCCCTCAATTTTCCTAAATTCATAACCACCGACAGGCATTTGAAGAAAACCATCTCCACTTTTGTTACGTGCATGGTAATCCATAAATTGTGCTATGCTTTCACACCTGAACAATCGCTGCAAACATGGAATTATGGGAATATGATAAAGAACCTTTCGAGACACCCTTTTTTTACTTGATCGATTCGATATCTATTGATAAGACATTGCAGGCATTTTGTTTTCGAAGCATGTTGTCCATAATATATAATATGATCATTAGGACATGCATCTATAGTTTGATAATCCATTCCAATGTCTTTCATAATGGCATGCAAATCTCGATATGTGCGAGGTAAAATATTTGGCGATGGTAACAAAAATTGACCTAACAATCTACAACATAACAAATAACTAGTTAATGTAAAGAATATTAATCGTAAAAATTGCATTCTTATTTTACACATTAATTAACACTAAAAACAAATAGAAGAAAGTCAAGATTTATGTATATGAGATGAAACATATTACATACCTTAGAATCTGTGTCATACAAGTGTTTGAAAAATTATTCATAACCTTTAAGTTCACTAGAAACAATGTAGCAGAGAGAATATTTTCTCTTGAGCCTTCATAAAGTTGTTTATTTTCCTTTTCTAATAGAGGTTCATCATAAATACCATCACTGTCCCCATCATCCGCCCGAGCAAACAAATCTTGGATCATTTGATTTGTCCCATCATCTTCTTCCATGGGATCATTATCTTGATTTGTTCGATCATCTTATTCCATGATATCCTCATTTGCTTGATCATGTTCCTCAGTTTGTACAACATCATTTCTACTAATACTACTTGGTGCAATATTCTGCTGAAAGTTAGAGGGCAACTCTAACTTTATAATTACAAACAATCATACAAAATTAGTGTGTATAACAAATATTCAAACAATATATATACACATATATAATTTTATATAAAATTGAAAATATAAAAACAAATAATGAATATATATGTAATTACCATGGAACAATATTCATTCGATCCTCCATCAATGTGCCCATATTTCCTACAATGTTTTGTAATTGTTTCTATTAAAATTCTTACGGGACGTGTAGTGCAACATTTTTTGCAAGGGAAATAACATCTACCATCACCCTTTTCAACCGCTTTACTTTTTTTCCACCTCTAATATTCTGTGACATTCTTCCGCACACAAATACCCTTTCTGAATTGTCGTTGTTATAGCAAGATTGTCGCAACATCGCTAATTTGCAAAATATTTATAGATTTTTTTTTCGTCGCAAGAGCGATGAACGTTGACCAAGTCAATGTTGACTTTGTCAAACAGTGTAATGATCATCATTGAATCATCACTCTTGCGATGATAACCAAAGGTCCTCACAAGAGACACGAGAGTCCATTATCTTGACGTTCATCGCTCTTGAGATGTACAACTGGTTTGTTGCAAGAGTGACGAATGCGGGCTGGATTTATAAAAATAAATAAAAATTCAATGCTTTATCTTCAATTTTGTGACGATAGGGTACTTTTGTCATAAGTAGTCGTCACAAATTTTTCAATATGTAGTAGTGGGTATGCAAAAATTTGAAAATTGGTTGGAAGAATTATACTAAAGATATTTATGATTGTGTGAAATCTGTTTTCACCTAAACAAAATGTTCATTGAAAATATAGAGAAATAGAAGTCTAGAAAATGTTCTAAGACAACATCTACTTGTGATATATCACCATCTCTATTTCTCATACCTCATAGGTGAATATTTTCAAACATTTCACTTCTCACATATTATGGAATTTCTTTTTTTTTCACATCATATTTCTAGTTGAATATGTTTCATGCACAAATCCACAAACTTTCAAATAGCTTAAATTGTTCACATATTTCCTATATTTCTATGTTCACGTGTATTTTGCACCTAGCATGAGCCAAACCAGGTTTCCATGCTTAATTGTCAATTTGAATTGATAGTAGGTGAGTGGGGTGTTTCTTTTATGTCTCAGCAACAATTTCATTCAAGGGAGGGAACCAATTAGTATTCAACTTTGATTTCAATATATAAGGAAAATTATATATATGATATCAATCTTAAAGAAGTATTAAGAGAGGATTCAAGACTGGTTAGATCTAGTTGACTTAACTACTACTTGTGAAGTAACGAATCTTGAAAGGTGGACACAATGTAAATATAGGAAATGTTCCAGATATGTTGGCCTTGGTTCCATGCTTCCATGCAAGCATACATGCCACCTAATGATGTATAGGGCTCAATTACATCCTCTTTAATGCCAAATTATCCTCATCCAAAGTAAGGTGTTCTCCAATCATACAACCTCCTCCATGTGGCTAACATGTAGAATGTCAACAATTTATTTGAATCTCTCTAATGCCATGAGTAATTTCATGTCGGTATGCAAATTCTATTTTTGTTAAACCTACAATCCTCGTCTCTATAGTGACGAAAAATCATGGCAAATATAGAATTCTCGTGGCAATACAAATATTTCATTTTTGTTTTTCCATGAACATCCATCTATATAGCAACGAACTATCGTGGAAAATATAGCATTCTCGTGGCAACAAAAAAATTCCATTTGTGTTTTTCCATGAACATCTGTCTATATAGCGACGAACAATTATGGAAAATATAACATTCTCATGGCAACAACAACTTTTCATTTGTGGTTTTCCATGAACATTTGTCTATATAGAGACGAAATATCGTTGCAAATATAACATTCTCGTGGCAACAAAAAATTTTCATTTGTGTCTTGCCACGAACATCTGTCTATATAGTGACGAAATATCGTGGCAAATATAACATTCTTGTGGCAATAAAAAATTTTCATTTGTGTTTTTCCATGAACCTTTGTCTATATAGCGACGAATAATCATGGAAAATATAGCATTCTTGTGGCAACACAAAATTTTCATTTGTGTTTTTCCACGAACATCCATCTATATAGTGACGAAATACCATGGAAAATATAACATTCCCGTGGCAACAATAAATTTTCATTTGTGTCTTTCCATGAACATCCGCCTATATAGCGACGAAATATCATGGCAAATATAGCATTCTCGTGGAAATAAAAATTTTCATTTGTGTTTTTCCACGAACTTCTATCTATATAGCGACAAATAATCGTGGCAAATATAGCATTCTCGTGGCAACAAAAAAATTTAATTTATGTTTTTCCACGAACATTTGTTTATATAGCGATGAAAAATCATGGAAAATATAACATTCTCATGAAAAAAAAACTTTTCATTTGTGTTTTACCGTGAATATTCGTCTATAGAGCGACGAACAATCGTGTAAACTATAACATTCTCGTGGCAACAAAAAATTTTCATTTGTTTTTTTCCACGAACATCAGTCTATATAGCGATGAACAATTTTGGAAAATAGAGCATTCTCATGGCAACAAAAATAGATGTTGGTTGCTATATAGTTGGATGTTTTTCGCTATATAGACGAATGTTTGTAAAATAAAATTGCTGCAACAAATGCTTATCAAACGAATGACACATGGAAACCATATTTTGTGGATATTTCCACGATGAGTTCTTGGTCATCGATATAGCGGCGAAAAAAGATCCACGAAAAACAAGACCCTCTTTCGTGGCAAGTTCAATGAAGAAGTGTCACAATAGCAACAAAAAGGTGTGACAAATTTGGTCATATTTAGTAGTGGGAGAAACTAGTGGCACAAGTGAAGGAAGAGGTGGATGACTCACACATCTCATCATTGGAAGACATAGAAGATGATGAATATGTACAAGTGTGTATCACATCTTGTTACTTCTCAATATGTTCCCTCTTCAATGCCTTAGGGATATTGATAATACGATGAAACAATAATGTCAAGCTTAGGGTCCTACGTGATTACTCTAGATTGACCTGGTTGGACTTTGTAGCTAGTCATCAAAGCATACATCTAATTAGTGACCTAGAAACAATATAAGAGATATAGTCATATTTGACACATGTCAGGTCTCCACTCCAGAGTTGGCTCATCGACCTTGACCATATCTACATCAAGCCATGGAGGAAACCTCTCATCATTGTATGAGCTAATATCTACAAAATAGTAGACAACAATTACATAGTTTAAACAAAGTCTTAAAATCAATAACATGTGCATTAAATACGACAAAAAATTATGCAACTAGACTAATCAAAACATGACAATATTGTTACCCCTCTCTTATGGTGGCTCATTTGAAATAAATTTTAGGTTCTAACAGTACTCATGCTAATCCATCTATGCATAATGATGTTACATAAGGTAATGGAGGTGATCATCCTCACTATATAACATATGAATGACATTCTCACCCAAAACTCTACACAAGAACTCCACCTTACCTGTCTTGGGAAACATCTAGCCCCATATGTGCATATGCATATTAGTCATCTACATGGAAGAGTGGTGGTCAAATGATGTTCAAGTCACTAGAAACCTATAAAAAAATGAACAAAACAACTCTGAGGAAAAGAGGAAGAGATTTCTCTCATCCAACACACTACAACATCTATCCAAAACAATACGAAAATGTTGTAGTAGAATAGAGGACCACTTGATCAATATAGGTCATAGAATAAGGGCCCCATAGATGATTTTAGGGGCTAAATTTCGCCAATGGGCTAGTTTTCCATGGTTTTCCCAAAAAAGTATTCGCCAATTTC
The DNA here is from genome assembly GCA_010110895.2 of Picea sitchensis. NCBI lineage: Eukaryota > Viridiplantae > Streptophyta > Pinopsida > Pinales > Pinaceae > Picea > Picea sitchensis. The sequence goes on from SNQJ01S0039916.1 coordinate 38,542, forward strand.
CTTTTTTTTTAAGAAACAATTCACCCAAATTCCATAGAATAAAATTATTTTACCTTACAAATCGCTAAAATTTTATAGAGACTATACAAAATCCTTAGAAATTTGAATATTTTTACAAAACTATCACCATACATTTTACAATTTGCATATTGAGGACTAGTAAGATTAGCCCATGTTTCTACATTTTAATATAAAATTCCATCCTTAAAATCATCCCTGAATAAGACTATCTACATAATGTATCATAGGAAAATAATGCACTACCTATCAGTAGTATGGTGTGTAAGATTAATGATGATAAGGCACAAGCACCCAACCTCCTCATCTCTAAAGGAATGCTAGCACATCTTCCCCCCAATTACTTGGAACTCACTAGGGTGAGTAATCTCTAAATTGACATATCTTTGGAGGTATACTGGTTGGTTCTCTCCTACAATATGAAGTGACGAATCAGGGAAATGGAAAACATATGAAGTGATGTGCTTACATGGATATTCTGCACCGAGACAATGAAAAAACTACATGTTGTATATGTGACAATGTTTTTCAAAAAAATGAAAAAATAAAAATTAACTACTGAAACAAAAAATTAAAACCGTGAAAATATAAAGTCAAGGGTAGCAAAAAAAAAAAATTAGTCTTGCCCTTTGTTGTAGAGGCATGGTTTCCATAAAAATCATGAACTAAATCTTGGGGGGTTTGAAAAATCTAAAAATGAAATGAAATCCTCTATAAATGAAGAAGGTATTGGAAGCGATAGTAAATGGTAAAAATGAGAAATCAATTTAGTAAAATAAATTTGATTTAACCCATCATGGTGCACCTTGTATATTGATGCACCACTATGTATACATACATACGTATGTCTAGATGCATCATTGATATTATTAGATTAATACACACCATCAAACTATTATTTATTTAAATGTAGGTTTTACAACATTTTAACTCAATGATTAAATTCTGAATTATTATTGGTGTGAATGTTAACATGATACACCAATGCATTCAATAATTTTAAACATGCCAAAAATAAAGTCAAAAGCAAAACATGGAAAAGTATCTCCATAAAAACTTCCATAAAAAAATGTTTCCATTATAGTGAAACAAACTAGATTCCATTGTCTCGTACTTATTCTTGAAATTCAGTGACACCAAATATCAAAAAAATGAAAATCCAAATTTTGGGGGATAAAATTAAAAAGCCTACACCCACCTTGTCAATTAAAGAATCTACATGATAAGGATAACAATAAAATAATAGAATAATTGATGGCTTTTCAATTAAAGAATTTACAGGATAAGAATAACAATAAAATAATAGAACAATTGATGAATGAACAAGTAAAAATGTTAGGTGTTGGCTATATGTTTTATTTTTAGGTTTTTTTGCTAGAATCCGATAAGATAAATTTGGACAAAATTGCTATTTTTTTGTTGTTTAAATTACATTTTTGAATTCATAAATGGATTCAACATGCTGAAAAACCCCGAAACACTCGTATTATACAAATTTAACCATGCAAATCTACATATCCAACCATTCCTCACTAGATTTCGGGTAAAATCAAATGAAAAAAATCACCAAAAAACAATCAAAACCTATAACATTTAGGCTATTGTAAACATTTAACACAAAGAAGTAAAAATTAACACAAATTAAATTTTGAAAATTGTCATCCACTAATGGTGTGCCCTTTGGCATAATATAAAAAGCAAAACATTTTATAAAAAGTTAAGTGTTGTACAATAATACATTGCACATTGTATGGTATTAATGCAAATCATGGATGCCATAGTCAATGTGCTTTAAGAGATGTAAAGAGCTATATCAAGTACATCCTTGCTTTAAGAGATGTAAGAGCTATATCTAGTACATCCTATAAAACTCCATACACTTTAAAGCATTTTTTGAAAATAAATATTCCTTGGTGGTGCTTTGTGGGCAATTAAGTGCACCACCGAAAGTATCTTTTTGTGTCATTACCCCTTTGGTGTGCATTCAGCACGGAGAACTAGTGCACAGTTCTATCAAGAGAACCAATATGCCTATGTCAAATACGCACACCCAGGCACAATTTCTCAAAAATCATTTACCGTAGTTTATATTACTTTAATATTTATTTTATTATAATGATTTTTTATTATTATAATATTTATTTTTTATTTTTAAAGTTTTAAGTTATAAGTCTCAACTTAACTTTTTGTGGATATGGGTTAAATTGCAATTAGGTTTCAGTATTTAAGTTTTTATGTATGGGTCTAAATGACCTTTTAGATGTTACATAAATTTTTTTCTAGTAGTATTAGTAATAATCATATAGGATATTGGGTATTTAGTGGATACTATGTTTGAAATTGTTTTTTGGTCTTGGAGAATGATTTAAAATTGCTTTTGATTGGTTAAGAATTTGTCTTTCTCGGATGTAAGGAAATAGGTTAACGATCCAACACATAGAGACATCTGATATGAGTGAAAGTCTTCCCTTTGCGGACCACGGTTGAGTTATTTCAAATGGCTAGATTTTGTTTACACACAATGATGATATTGCACGTCGAGATTTGAGATTGTATCAACAGAGGCTAGGTTGGTAGCTTTGAGTCTCGTAAGTTTTTTCTTTCTTTGGGATTATATATATATATATGGACCTCAATTTTTCTTTCATTTTGGTTTATTAGCTTTATGCTACAATACATATACATTCAACATCTCCTTCGCATTGTGTGTAGAGTGCACTTTGCTTCTCTCAATGCAACAACTTACTCAATTTTGTCTTGTAGAAAACTATGGATTTTTCAACTATGTTAGAGTTTTGAAAATCTGTTCTAAAAAATGTTGTCACATATCCCTATATCTAACCACATTTAGGACCTCCGATCTTACTAGTGTATTACTCAATTAAATAGTAAGTTAAATAGTAAGAGATACATAGATCTTATTGGCATTTTAAGGAAGTAGATATCTTCTATAACCATGAACTTATGGTCTCCTTAAAATACACACATTCATTGTGGTATATTACTCATTTAATCTTTGATACCAAATTAAAAGAAATTTCCCCTCTATTTTGATAAATAAATGGCTAACTTTAATTAAGTTTTTTTTAATCTTACTAAAAATCAACCACTAACCTTGGCGACTAAAGTTGTAACATCTAAATCAACTATCACTATAAACCACCTCAACATCATACAATTATAATTATAAATTAACAATCCATAACCCAAGATCCTTACAGGGATCGAACTATCGAGCTTACACTCACAAGCACTTGGTAAAGATTGATCAATTTACCCAAATGACATAAGTCCACCATGATACATATGCAAAAACAATAGTGCTATTACTAATGATTTGATACCCTATAAAATGTCAAAATGATGAACTCAACTTTGATGAAATTTACAAATGTAAATGGACGCAAATAACTACCAACAAATAATATGTAGCCATTTGGAGAATGTATAACAAATAATATGAAGCCATATGGAAAATGTATACCAAACTTCTAGAAAGTTAGACAAACAACTCTTAGAAAGGGTAACGTCTTCTCTCTCCTCCAACCAATTTGATAAACGATCGACAATAATATTTATATTAAATTATCTAGTGAAATCGTGGTACAACGGTTGAAAAATCCGATCATACAAACAATGCAAATTCAAACCCAAGCATGTGACCATTTGTTAAATATATATTTTAATTAATTTTTAAATTTTAAGAAAGAAAGTATTTTTAAGTATTTTTAAAAATAGTCTATGAGACAGATTGTTTTTTCATCTGGCTTTTGTATTGGGCTCTTTTCTTGTGAAGTTTTACAATAATTGCTCCTAGCGTCTCAACAAACTTTTTGTTGAATAGATTATCCCAAGAATTAGCTACTAGAATACCTGCATAATTTCCCTGCTGTCTTTGAAGGCCTCACATTCTAAAATGAAATGTTTTTCTGTTTTCACTTTTCCAAACGAACACAAAATACATACTCTTTCTTCCCACCTTTCTTTTGGTCTTTTATTATATCCATCATATTCCAACGTCCCATCAACAACCACCTCTCACTCGCAAGCATTATATCTTCACGTGGAATGGCGGGCCCCACATCCTGCCGTCGACATCCCTTCATTTTTTTTATCGTCGTCTCCGCGTTTTAAACGCGTCTGTGGTTGGTATCAGGATTCAGTTCCTTTATGCCCTCGGATCGATTCCCTCGAAGGATTTCTCCTGTGGCGTGTGTGTGAATCTCCAGTGTGTATGAATTTCCATTTGCTGGGCAGTCGTATTATTAAATCATGGTGTATGAGAAGGGAATTCATCTCAGGGGTCAACTGAACGTTGCGTTTGCGTGGTGCAGTTCAAGCTCTAAGCCCACTGAAAAAGCTTTGACAATGGCGGATAACTCAGCCGACGGGGTTTCGAACAACGCGGTCGGCGGAGAGGAACTGAGAAGGGTTTCGGAGGAATTAGCTATGGAATTTAGTCTTATTCTACAGTACAGAGGCAGTGTATATATCTGTGAATATAACGTAATGAAATGTGCAGCACATTTCAGAGAGGTGGCGTGTGTAGCCATTTCAGTTTAACTGGTTAGTATATTCTTCCCTGTACATAACTCGATTGTGTATTCGGTCTATTCGATGGACAAACAGTGAAGCTCACTGTAGATTCCTCGAATAGCCCGAACGCACAATTGGTTTAAATTTAAATATGATTTATGATTTATGTTTACATATATTCAAATGTAGAAATAATCTATCAACATACTTTAAAAAAAAGTATTATGTTCTCCATTAATTTCCTTGAGCTTTGAATCATAACCGTGATGGTCACTCAGGCCAGAGCCAATTATTCGCCATCCGAAAAAACATTTCCCACACGATTTGAAATAGCCGAGTCTCTCTGATGGCTGGCATGACTGGCTTCCTTCTTTCTTTCTGTATATTCTATATTGTAGCAACCTTCACAAACTTTGACGGATTGGTAGCCATGGAATTGGTGAGTCTCTGATGTCTGACATGGCTGGCTTGCTTCCTTCTTTCTTTCTGTATATTCTATATTGTAACAAGCTTTACAAACATGGACCTATTGGTAGCCATTGAATTTGTGAAGGATTTGTGAATGCGAATTGAATTCAATAAGGATTATGATAACTTTTCACCCATTAGTAGCCATGGAATTGCATTTGTGAATATGTGAATTGAATTCAGTAGGGATTATGATAACTTTTTACTGTTTAGGTTTTTTGAAGGATGAAATTGCAGTGGAAAATTGGGAATTCACCTTGTGAACTATCAGAACTTACCAAAAAATTGGGAATTCACCTTGTGAATTGTTTGGAAGTTAGGGAAATTGCCCTTGAGTGAACTACTATGTGTACAGTGAATCGAACTATGAAAGATACAACCACAAAATAATAGAGAATTGTGGTTGTATGGAATTATATTGGTTGTAATTGAGCAAATTTAGCTACAGTTGATAATTTCCTAGAATCTCAGTAGTGAGATTTCTTAACCAGACTGTGTTGGAACCCAAAAGAGTAGTGGGATAGCCTAAGGGATTGTTGAGAAAAACAAGGGATCTCATTCCTTGGGTTATGCATACTGATGGGGAAGAGGGTTGTGAAATGGGAATTGTTGTAAGTGAGTGTGAACTTGGAAATCAGATTGAGAGGAGAAATTAGAGCTAGCTATAGGAAGGGTGTGCCTCTTATGGATTCATAGCCTTAATTCGAGGGTTGCCTTTGTTGCAGATAGAACTAGTGCAACATATATCCTATGGTTGGGTGGAATGCCTTTCTTCTAGAACCAATCAATGATGGACAATTTACAAACAAAGAAGTATTATAGATTTTATTATTGATGTTTTGAAGTTTGACATTGTTGTTGCTATTTTATATGAGAAGTGTGTACTTGTATTCATGAAGATAAAAGGTTGGAAGTTAGCTTTGGCTCGGGAGGGCATTCTTGGTTTTCTAGTATATATTTCACTACAGATTAGAGGTTGTTGCAGTCATATATTGTCATGGAGAGGCTATACACATGCCTCTATTATGTAATTTAATTAACAACCATGTCAATTTGTTGTAAATGGCCTTATGGGTACTTGAAAAGAGGCAGGGCTAAATCATGAAGGAAATGCCACTCCCTTTTGTGAAAGTGATGGTTATGTATACTATTATAATTTCCAAGTATTGACTATTATTATTCAATGTACCAGATTTTTTTTTATTTTTTATATGCTAATATCATTGATCATACTCATGGGTATTAAATTAACTTCTTGTGGGCATTGTATATTCTACTACTCAATTTTATTTGCCTATCAATTCCATGTAAACATATTGATGTTAGCTTAATTAGATGTTTGGGTACGTTACATTGATCTAATTAGATTAATATAACGCAACAGAAAACACCATAACATGACTACAATAGTATAGTCAAACTAAGTTAACTCACCACAATACCTATATGTGAGGTATGTCAATCAAACAAGACAATGTGACCATTACATTAGTGTTGTGAGAAAATAAAGCATACCACTGGGATACAGTAGTATCAAATCACAGTGACCAATGATGTTAAATAATGAATTAATTATGAAAAAAATTGCAAATAATTTTATCTAGGATATTGTAAAATTGTGTGTGTGTACAAAGGAAGAAATTATTTTGTAGTTACCTCAGCCATGAAACTCTCTTGGATAATAACCTCCATCACCCGATAACAACAACTCGAGCATGGATGAGGAGAACTAGGATAGTATGCCCGAATGTTTGGGTCATGACATGCATTTTCTTGACCCTACGCAAACCCACCCCCAATTTCAAAACAACTTACATTGTGAGTTGAAATGGATTTGGTCCATATTTTTTTATAAAAAGTATAATGGTGCCTCCACATTATTACAAGGAGGTTTGTGAAACACTATGAACCATATATTCATCCAATTATCAATGAATGACCAAAAATTAAACCAATCCATGAAAGTATGTTTCTTGGTCTTGGAAAGGTGTTCATTGGTTTTAGGGACAATAAAAAGTTGCAATATTTATATTTTTCTAATGTGTAAATTTCGCACAATCCCCTTGCTAATATTGGTGTGATAATATTCATACTAATAGAACCTATATTTAGTAATGTTGTAACATTGTCCTTCAGCATGGGCAATGGAAAAATTTATCTTCAGGAATGTGGCTAGCAAAGATGCATGGGGTATTTGGTCCTAAGACCTTAAATTATGGTTCTAAGTTCATCAATGTCATTGTTAATCTCAATGTTTGTATCTTAGATAGGGTTGGAAATTGTTGTCATCGATGGTGGTGGATTTGTGTCCATTTCTTAATGAAATTTGGATGTGGCATTTCAACATTATTAAAACTATTCTATTCATTGTTGAAAACAAACAATTTACTAATTTACTAAGTAAAAATAACATAGATGACAAAAAAAAATCCATATAATTCAAGGAATATAGAAAAACCATGTCACTAAGACAATTGAGAACACTGAACCACAACAATGCCAACCTCCCTATGTTCCTTATACGTTGAGCCACAACAATGCCAACCTCCCTATGTTCATCACCATCGTATCCATATTAGAAAACACACCTCTATGTAATTGAAAATGTATTCAAAGCCTTTGAAAGAATAGAATTTGGGAAAAATGACGGATTCAACTCTTCTTTATATTTTGAATACATAGAAAAAACATGTACACATTTTAGAAATGCACATGCATTTTCATAACTTGTGTTTCCTTTCCTAGTGATGTGACATCCATGTGGGATAATGGATTTTGTTGAGCCTATTTAAAATAATGCATGCATGTTATTGAAAATAGACACACCTTCTTAAGGACTACAATGAGAGCATGTCTTAGGAAATCCTCATCCTCACTTTTTGAGGCTGCCATCTTTGTGCAACACCTCACAAATCTCTCACAAGTTGACAATTAACGAGTCCTTAGAAATCTAATAATGTTCCATTACATTTACATATAATGTAAATGATATTAACTTTAAATGTTACAAGTTAAATAACATTTAAATACATTCACAAACATACTAACCTAATGGTATTAAGACATATTCTAATATTAGAATGACTTACATACCAACTTAATAGAAAATTTATAAGGGGCGTTATTAGAGAATTTATATTATAAATTCTCTAATAATGCCACACCCCTCCCACCCTCGGGGGGGCATTATTAGAGAATTTATACCCTCCGACCCTCTATAGAGGGTGGGAGGGTATAAATTCTCTAATAATGTCCCACCCCTCCCACCCTCGGGGGGGCATTATTAGAGAATTTATACCCTCCGACCCTCTATAGAGGGTG
>SNQJ01S0039916.1:46958-60905 GCA_010110895.2 Picea sitchensis
ACATATTCTAATATTAGAATGAATTATGTTTTTTTTAAAGAAAAAGAGAATGAAATATGATACTATCCCACGATTTTTTATTTTTTATTTATTTTTATAAGTTTTTAACATTTGTTTATATTGTAGTTTAAATGTTTTAGGTTTTGTTTTTTTTTTATAATTTTTGGGTATATTTTCTTAAAATCTAGGGAGAAATTATTAGATCTACATATTTGAGTGATTATTTATTTACAATCCAAGTGCTACAAAAGTTTTTCAACACGTTGAATCTATTTCTACATTCAATAATGGATTTTAAACAATAAAAAAATGGTTTCGTGCAGTTTTATGTCGTCGAATTTCAACAAAAACAATTAGACAACGCCTTTATCTATAATAAAAAAATTCGAGTTTATCATTTTTCAATACAACTTCAAGATATCTCTTTTTTTATTCATATTTCATCTATCATCATTATTAATTTTGTTCAACATAAACATTATTGTATGTGATTTTGGAGATTTTACTTTGCAATAACATATTAAATTCCAAAATTAAGGAATTTCCATGACCATAAAAGAAATGAGGAACAACGAACCACATAAATTTGAAACGAAGGGTACACAATAATGTGAGCGTATACTCTAGTACGACAGTTAAAACCATAACTAGGGTAATAATGTATAATATTGGAGGATTGAGAAGTGTCAAAAGAAACAACTTTACTATGAATGAGCAATGAGTACCAAATCTTTTGGAGTATGAATAACTTAAGTAGATATATATAAAAAGTATTTTGGTCAAAAAATTATTTGGGTCTAAATATTTTTTGGCCGAAAATTGTGTTGTCGGACAAAAAATTCTCGGAAACGTATTAAATGCACGAATTTCGAGGGCACCGTTAAATTCGAGTGTTGGGGGCCTGTTGGCCCTTGGTTATGGAAGCAAGCAAAGATCAAGGAAGAAAAGTAAAAACTAGAACATCACAGAAGACATAGTGACTGTTACTGGGTCGAAGTGAGCAAAAGAGCAAAAAAGACGGAGCAAAGTTCGAGAAAGCAAGCCGTTGGACGAGGAGATCGAGGATGATAGGTCAGCAAGGAAGAAGGACTGTGGACAACTTAACAAGTGGAAAAATCCACCATTAGATTCTTTGTAGAACCATGCGAGAAGGAAGGAAAGACAGGCTGGCGAAGCCCCGAAAATGCGGGTCAAGTTGACCTAGGTTTTTAGACTTCTACCAAAGTGTGGGATTTCTAACAAGTTTAATATCCCTGATTTTTCTAGCCTGACCACCCAGCTCTGTGGATCGACCAATATTTCACTTATACTAGGTACAATTGTAGTGCGTAAATACTTGTCCCATGCTATATCGGGAAACGTTTTTGCATATGTTATGTCATGGTCTGAAAACCTCAAAGCATTGACTTTACCCATCAGGTCCCCTTCAATAATGACACTAGGTGGTATTTCTATTATAACCAATGGGTACTTGGTGTCCTTGGGAAGCTTAACTTGTGGTGCGACATCCTTTATCGGTGGTATGTAATCCCTGGGAAACTCTGACTACGAAGCCGAAGATCCGAGTGTTTCCTCAAATTCTGGTGTGGTCGGTGGTCGCATTCGGGATGGATTTTGTGCTACAACAACTGGTTCCCAAAATTTTGGTGGTTCCATTGCTCTCTGCGAGCGATTCTCCCTTTTTTCAACTCTACAACTACTCTATGACGACTCTGGTTTGCTTGTGGTCCACTCTATATTCTCACAGCGCTTATGCATGCAAATACCCTTTCCCTGTCATCCATTGGCGTGATTTTATAACCCTTCAATAGTTGTCCATGTACATTCGTGCCTGAACTAACAATCTAATCCACCAGTGGTGTACTCAATGCATGATTTAATTTTTCTTTGTTACTAAATCCGTCGCTGAATTTTTTCCTCGTACCACTAGTCTGTCACGATCCCCGATGGATTTTTCCATTTATGACTATGCATCGTCTTTATGCTTTGTCATTAATGCTTTTTACCGTTGTTTCCACCTTTTAATTCATTTAATGGTCGTTGGTCCTGTTCTGCACAATTTTTCTAGCTTCTGTGTGTAATCTTCCTGCTCAATGCAATTTCATCCATCTATACAACACTCACTTCTTATGTGCACTTACTCTAATGGTAACTTACTTCATTTTTTCATGTTTTTCCTTTGTTTTTCTTTTCTCTTTTTCTGACTTTTTATTTCTTTTTGTCATTTTTCTTACTATAATACACTACTATGGTACATTTGTTCTTGCGCAATTCATCCTAGTGCACGGAAGGTTGGTCGTCCCTATAAAGTTTCAGTCGACTGCCATTCACCATTCCTCCTAGGACTTCACCATTCAATGTTTCCAAATGCATATCTCCTGCCTCTATCACATACTTAATTATGTATGGTCCTAGCCAATGCATTCAAAATTTTCTTGGATGTTGCATAAAATTGCTATCATATATCAATACTAAGTTCCCCACTTGAAACTTTTTCTATTTAATATGTCTATCATGCAATGCCTTTTATCTTGCCTTCTGAACTTGTTGATGGAACCCTACCACAAATCGGTCTTCCTCAAGCTGTAGAAACTGTAACAATCTCTCCTCTACTATGCCAGATTCTGAAAGATTAGTAATCGTTGCAACGTGCAAGTTAGGCATAATAAACTCCATCGATATTATTTCTTCTTTCCCATAGACCAACCTAAAGGGTGTCTGCATGGTCAAATTTTTACTTGTAGTTCTATATTCCCATAATACTGCAGGGATCCTCAAACCCCAATCATCCCTTCCTACATTGCAGATCTTTGTCAAATCACTCTCCAGAATTTTGTTAAATGCTTCTACTATCCCATTGGCCTGAGGGTGATACGACATACTTAGTTGATGATGAATTTGGCATTCCTCAATCAATGTTGCAATCGTCTTATTCAAGAAGTGTGTCCCCTGATCACTCAGTAGAATGTGTGGGCATCCAAGTAGTGTAACTACATTCGCAAATAGAAACTGCGTAATAGTCTCTGAATGGTGACACTTCTTCCCATCTAGTCAAACACTTTTTTTGTATTGATTATATACCTAGATCATGATCTTCTCGTTGGTGGTTTTATCGGTCCAACAAAGTCTGGATGTATTTCCCACCCTTTGACAGAAATCACATGCCTGGAAATTTTATTTAGCATCCTTGTGAAGTGTGGGCCTTCAGGGCCCTACACACAAAATATTATTCATGGTCTCTTTACCTACATAGTTTCCTGCAATTCCTTCGAGCGCTTATGAGAGTATCATTTTTCTTTCATTCTCTAACACACATCATCTTAATATTCCATCTGCACCTAACTTGTATAAGTTCCCTACAATTAGTTGGTAGTTCATTGATCTAACCACTAACTATTTCTTCTTGCAACTGTCATGTCTGACAGGGCCATTCTTGTACATAAAAACTACACAATGTTTGTGAAGTAGTCATCCACCATTTTAACTGCAAATAAATGNCCCTACAATTAGTTGGTAGTTCATTGATCTAACCACTAACTATTTCTTCTTGCAACTGTCATGTCTGACAGGGCCATTCTTGTACATAAAAACTACACAATGTTTGTGAAGTAGTCATCCACCATTTTAACTGCAAATAAATGCGCATCTGGCAAGTTGTCATCTATATTCCTTGCACATTCTCGTGATAGTATGCACGATAAGTGATCTAGTCCTGCATTCAACTTCCATGGTTTCACAACAACCTCAAAATCATATTCATAGAACAAAAACAACCATTTGCACATTGTCCCCCCCAACATTGTCTCGTTCACTAAGTATCTTAGTGAAGAATGGTCTGTATACATATTAAAATGAGAACCCAACAAATAATGTCTAAAATTCAGCAGTGCATATACCATTGTTAATCCTTCTCATTATATGGTAGTGTAATTTTTTTTTGTTGTTGACAACTTCCTGCTTGCAAATGCAATTGGATGGGCTATGTATCCTTCTCCTGGATGAGATAATACTGTGCCCAAAGCTATGGATGATGCATCCACATGAACATGAAATTCCTTCTTCCAATCTAGAAATATCAAAATTGGTAGTCACTAATTTTTGCTTCAATGTATCCAAACCTTTCTGACAGTCCTCATTCCACTAGAACTTAGCTTCTTTATTCAATAACTTCTCCATAGGTGTTGTAATCTGTGTATAACCCTTAATGAAATTCCTGTAGTATCATGTATGACCAAGGGTTTCTCTCAACTGTCTGACTTATGTGGGTGGTTGTAAGTCCAAGATCACTGCAAGCTTGGAAAGGTCCATTAATAATCCATACTTACATACCACACATCTCAACAAAATTCCAAAAGGCATGCAAAAAACACATTTCTTTAAATTCAGTGAAATCTAACATTGTCTACACCTATCCAACATTAACCTGAGTACTTCTATGTGATATTTCAATAGACTAAACACAATCCAATCATCTAAGTAAACTTCAATGAACTTATGAATAAATTCCTTAAAATCTGCAACTACTCTTGAAAAAACTGCAAGTGCATTCCTCAACCCAAAAGGCATTATTGTGTATTGATAGCTTCCCCACTCTGTTGCAAATGTAGTCTTATGTCTGTCTTCCTACACAATCTTAATATCGTGATATCCTGAAAATCCATCAGTGAAAGAATAGGCCTCCTAACCTCCTACATTCTCTAGCACTTCATCTGTAAACGGTGTTGGAAATGGATCATGCAGGCATGCATCATTTAGCTTCCTTCGGTCTACACAAATCCTAATTCCCCTTGTTTTTTTATCTTGCATTACCATTGGACTTATCCATTCTAAATCCATGACTTGTTCAATAATTCCTTCTTCTAAAATTTGGTCTATCTCTTCCTTTATCTTCTGTTTATATTTCGGATTCAGTCTGTAAGGTCTCTATATTACTGGCTTAGCACTTGATTGCAAATGAATCTTCATTTATACTAACTCCCCATCTATCCCTTTAATTTCTGAGAATGTAGTTGGGAATAGAGCTTGATACTCACTTAGTAAATCTACAATCTTCTCCACAGTTTCATCATTCCAATAATCACCTATCTGCGCAAACTTTGGATTTTCTTTTGTCCCAATATTTATCTTTCGTCTCTTTAGTAGTTGTGCATATGAAACATATTCAAGATTTGATCCTTATGCTATGCCTTCCCCCTCAGTTTCAGGTACTTGTATATTCATAGTCTTGTTCTTCTTTAGTAACATTATAACATTCCAGTCATTCATGAACAATCATAGAAGCTCTATGCGCACTACACATAGGTACTACCTCCATTGGCCCTTCTTCTAAAACGATCTTGGTACTAATGGCATGTAAAGCTGCATATAGTAATGGATATTCATGTTCAAATGTAAATGTTACCTTAAACCTTTGAATTAGTTGGTCCCAATTTATTGTTTCTTTGTGCATTTCTAGTTCTAGGTACCAATTCTTAGGAATTGTATCCAATGTATGTATAAATCTGTGCATTCATTCCTTCTCTGGTATCGATCTCCATATGTTTTCCCACTTCTCAACATGATATTTTTTATCACCTACCCCTATATACTTCTACACAATATACTCCAATTTGGTACTGAATCTAACTTGCATCAATCTTCTACACTACAACCAGTTTTTTATTCCTTCTTTGTGTGTAACCCACCATCTAGCTGGAGTGGCCTTCAAGATAACATCTAATGCCATCAATCTTTTTTTTTCGGGTATCTACAACTCAAACTCATGTACAAAAGATTCTATGTCAGTCAAACCATCATACTTGGGTGGGTCACATCCTCTTTTCCAATCCAACACAATGATCGATTAATGCAGGCACATCATCTAGTGGATATTTTGTGCATCCTCTGCTTCCAATTTTCCAGACCTTCATCTCAGTTAGATGCACATGAGTTAATGCTTCTCCAACTTAGTGCACCATCTGTAGTGGGGTTAACATATTCATCCATTCACGTAGTCATATTATACAAGTTGTAAATTTTGTTCCCTGTCGCTGGCTCTATGTACCTCATTCCTTATGTTGGATCGAATGGCACGGTAACTTTAAAGTCTCCTACCTCTAATATCATTTCCCTCTTCAGATTAATAATTTCCTAATTTTTAAAGGCCCATTCTAACCCCATTAGTGTTGGATATGGCTGAATATCATCCACAATTTCGATTACTTCGAAGTCTGCTATACCACACACCCCATCTATATTCATAGGTATCCCTGTCAATCGGCTAATTGGTACTATCTTATGTTGCTTTGTCAATCTTAACTAGACGGGAGACCAGATTAACTTCGGTTTCCCCACATTTCCCATGTTTTATTTGGTAACACATTTACATAGAAACCCAAGTCTAAAATGACATTTTCCACATTATATTCCCCAATCTACACACTTATTCTGAACTCTCCGTTGGTCCTCTTTTTGCGCAGTACGTGATTCACTACCCTTTGTGTAGTAGGAATCTCCCTTTCTTATGCATAATGATCAATCAGTTCACATAATGAATTTAGCGTAGTTTCATGTTTCATGAATTCTACGTAACTTCTGAGAAACTCTCTTAGATTACTTTTCTTCTCAAGTGGTTTTTATGGTATAGTATGATCATAGACTGGAGGCATGTCGACCACAGGATATGGATATGATGTTTATGCTACCCAAATCCTGTCCTAATATCTCTTTTCTTGTCCTATGATATGTCTCCTTTTCTATTTGAGGGTCAAATCTCGTCATAGGTCCTATGGATTTCCTCACCCATTTCTCAACTTATCTCCCTCCATTCGTCACATTAGCCCCCGTTCTAGCAGACTATCTCCCCCACATGTGGCAACTGCTATTCTAGGTCTGTCATTACGTTTTTCAGCTGAAATATTTTGTACGTTCTAATTTGGGTTTTGGTTTTGATTCCCTCTTTCCTACCACTTTGCCAGTAGTTGAGGATAGTATTATGTCGCATGTTCCATTTCTCTACAAAATGTGCAAGTTGTACAAGGATTCAAGAAGTCACGAGCTAAGTGCCCCAGTTTATTACAATTGTAGCATATTATTGGTCCTCTACGTCTTGCCAAAATTTCCTCTGCCATGACCTATGCCAAATCTTCAGCTTCCTAGATTAAATCCTCTATGATTATTATACTATGGACCATCTCCTTCTGTCACATCATTTTCCTCTTGAATTATACACATAAGTGAAGTGTGTTATCTCATGAAATCAAATTTATGACAATCCTTCTCTTTATGCCCGACTAACTTGCAAAAGTTACAAAATAGATTCCTTGGCGTACTCTGGTATTTCTGCAGCAATGGAAAATCATGTGATGATGTCCCCACTTCTTAAATATTTCACAGTACCCTCCTCCTAGTAATGGGTACGGTGCTCCAGTCACCAAATATTGCACAAAAGCGAGGCATTCATCCTTATGATGGCCTTCAGTCCCACACTTGACACACCAAACTTGTTCACGATTCTCCTTCCCTTTTGTAATATCTATTAATTGAATGGTCAAGGCAACTAACTATGTTTGGAATTGCGACATCCCCCACCATCTCCTATAGGAGATGCTTCCAGCTTCATCGCAATATCCAAGGCTTATGGATGTGACATAACCTTTTGTTGCACCAGTGGGCAATGAATGTGTGGCAATAGTGTTGCAGTAAACCATTCCTGGTGTTATTGATCAAGAATATGGAATGTCAACCTACCCATCACATCTTTAAATCTCTAATCATAGTCCCAAACTGATTCAATCTACACCTGTTTGATTTCCTTAAACTCTATAATGTAATGCAACTCAGATTGTGGCTTCTTGAACTCTTTCAACAATGCTTGTCTAATTTCTGCTAAAGTCCTAACTTGTCCTATAGGTGTAGTACTTCGCAGTTTCATATACGAGACCAATGTGCGACCTCTAAATGTTGTTTCCAACTGCACAATATTGATAGCCTCATCTTGGACATTCTTCGCATCCCAAATTATATCACATACAAATAGATGTTATTCTGAGTCCTCCGAACCAACTCCCTAGAACTCAGATAGTCTCAATGTGTTGTCTATCCTTGCCATGTTGTTTTGTATAGTACCTCCCGTCAGTGATGTTGGTTGACTTTGACTCGATGCACTGCTCCCACTACTCTAACTACTACTATTCTGAATACATTTGCTAACTATAAGTGCTTTTGAAAAATCCTCAAATGTTACCTCATATCTCTGTGACACACACAGGGTTGTGAAATTGACACATGATCCATCCCGAGTAGGAATTACTAGTTCTTCTACTATGGGACTGAAATGAGAACCATATTCCTCTCCTTCTGTGTGTGGTATTTCTATGCTATGTATTAGTGCGCAGAGTTCTCTCTTCTCATACTCACTACAAAAATCTCTTTTCTCATCCCAAGTATTCAACCTCTTGTAACTTCTTCCTGCCTAGCCGCTCTGCAGTGAGAGCCTCTCTCTCCAAACTCTCTCCTAAACCTTCAAACATAGACTCTCTCTTGTTCTCAACCTACTTTTTCAACATCCTATTCTCTCTTTTTCAACAACAACCTATTCTTTCCTGACCAATTACATATTTATACACAAAGTTTAGGGATCAAAACTATTAGCACTCTGTAAATTTTGTCCAGCTGATAGAAAAATGACAGAGGTAACTGCTTCAACCAACTTTAGAGCTGGGCACTAGGATTCTCAACTCATAAAGGGCTCTCTCATGTCACTGGGTATTTCTTTGATAATCAATGGCTAGATTTGGGTTGTTTTGGGGTTTTTTTATAAATTTGTTGGCTAGGAAGGGGAGGGACACTTTGCGCAATGGAGTCGAAATTATGAAAGTGAATGTAAACAATAACTAGCTGGTAGAAATATCCATAGGATAAAGGCTAAATGAGGTAATGAATCTGAGTTGTAAATAATATTTAAGTAGGGTGTAAGAGGAAAGAGATAACAAATAACTGCATCAGAGCATTAGGGAAATGAATTCTGAATTAGATAAGAATAAATTACACAGTTTAAATTGCTTAAGCCAAGAGCATCATAAGATGAATTTTGGGCCTTTAACTCTCCAATTTAAATAGAAGAAAATGTAAATGGAATGAAAGGAGACAAGAAATACATACAATGAAAGGAGAGAAAACTCATATCACCACCATTAGAATCTTTTCATAGAGACTTCAAAAGATTTTGCATATGTATTCAATTCAGCTCTAGAAAATTACAATTAAGTTCAGAAACAACAAAAAGGTGGCCTTGCACTTCTGCCAACATTAATTCATTTAGATTTTCTAGTACTTATACAATTCGATTACAATGGCTGAAATGAAAACAGTTCATCTTCTAAAGCTGACTACAATAATTTCGACTGACAGTCTCGGCATGTGAACCGATTTACAATGATTTAAAAAAAATGCTTCATCAACTGACGACTGATTCCTCCGACTGCTCGCTTTTTGTCCTTTCCATTTGTCTTTCTCTAATATTCTGTCGAACTCTCCAGTCTAGTGACATCTGAAGGCTATTTGTTGGTTCCTGGAAAAATGCATTTTGTCTTGCCTAGATGCACGATCTCCTTCCACTGTAAGTCAGAAGGAATCTTGTAATCCATCATTTCTTTTATCACTATCTCCAAGTCAATGCAAGTAGCATAAGTCATAGCCGACAACTCGATCTTCACTGCCTTAAACTGATTTAAAATCTCAAAATCTATGGTCAGATATTCCACCCGACTTGGCCCCTTCAGATTCTCCTCCAGGACTTCAAACTTGGAATGCTCCATTCTGCACTGGGCGAGGAGAGAATTGTATTCCTCTTGATCGTATAATTTCCCCTTGCCATCCAAAAATGGTGGGAGGAATTTAATAAACAATTGTTCAAATAGATCCTTGAATTCCTGCATACTTTGTTCTATCTGTACGGATTTGGTTTGAACTGACTTGAGTAAGTTGTTCTTAGAAATGATCCTCTTGGCACAAATGATCAATGTAGTTCTATCCTTGACCCCAATGGTCTGAAGTTCATCAGTGGGAACGACATTTAGAAAATTTATAGTGTTCTGGGCCCATCTGAGGGATTTTTTGCCAATGTCTCATTAACAAGAGTACACTTTCTTCGGGCAGTGATAGCCATGTTGTCTGTCATTTATAAAATTCAAGTACACCTGGAATTTAGCAGCTTCAACAATAATAGCATCCTAGATTACATGTTTAGCTCCTTGCAAACATATTTTATCTTTCAACCTCGTCTTCAATTTGTTTACCCTTTCTTGCAAATCTTGATTTTCCTTTTGGAATTGGGCCATCTTTTCATCTCTTGCTGCAGATTTTCTATGACCCCCTTAAGGCTCTTCATTTTTCCTGTCTTCAATCTTACTTGGGACATAGCTTGGATGATATCTGCAGTATTTGAATAAGATCCCACTGTACTAGGTACAACTGCATCCCTGTTCGATACTTCTACCTGTCCTTGTGACCAATTCTCTTTTTCCTTCTCCAGCTGCAATAATTTGGCTTTGAAATTTAGTGCTTCCTGTCTAAATGTTTCTTTTTCTTGTTCTAGCAGCAGCCAGATCTGTTTTCTGTGGATTCTCTGTGGCAGACATCTTCAACTTATTTTTCATGCTTTGAATTAATTTGTCCTTTTCATCTAAGTAAGCTTTTACTCCTTGAGGGACTTCAGATTCCAATCTTTTGACTTGAGTCTGCCAGACTTTGCTGGATGCTTTTTCTTGTCTCAATTTCCCTTCCAAATTGATTGTATGAGTTTTCGACCTCTCCACCCTCAAACTCAGACTCAGGTAATCTGAATATAATAGGTCACTGATGTTTCTGTGAAATTTTACCTTATCTGGGGCAATGATATTTTCATAATGCAACTTAATTTCAGATACTTTATCATCATTTTCCACCACTATGTTGAGTGTTTTTATTTCTGCATCCCTGATTGAGAACAGGGAAGACTTGTGCTGAGAAACCCTTTCTACCTTGGGTGTCAAATATCTTATTTCTCTCATGGCCAAGTTCCCTTTCACAACATATTGATTTTCTAAATATTCTTTGTATTGGTAGACTGCCCGAGGTGTCTTATCAAAGACATGTTTCTTGTTGATGAAATCCCTTGAGCTCCCTTCACTCTGTGGTATGATTTGTGTACTAGCCTCTTCGTTTTTGGTCCCACTCTCCACCATTTCCATATTTATTTTCTTGTCAAGTTCTTCTTCCTCCAGGTTTACTATCTGTGGAGACTGTGTGATTTTCATTTTCTTGAGAACATTTTGCTGACCATTGTTGCCCAGGGCCTCTGAACCGTTCCTTTTTTTATAAACACTCATCTTGGGAGATTTAATAATCAGCCTTGGAGGAGTTTTATGTATCTGGGTTTGTTGCGGGGATGACTCTATTTGCTGTGTCTGATCAGGCTGCAAAATGAATTCCATATCTGCACAAGTTTCCATCTTTGCCGGTTTATCAAACCCTTCAACATGCTCATGTTCATAAGGGCCTTGTTTTCTCATCAGTCTTCTTTTAGATATGATGTAGTGTGGATCATATTTTCTACTTTGTAACTGTGAAAATCCAAACTCCTTGAGCTTGGCCTGGATCTGAGGAAAACATGATCTAGTCTTTACCACAAAAGGTCCTATTATGAAAGGAAACTTTAAGTTATACGCTTTGTGCATTTTTAGAAAATGGTTTGTTTCTAAGGTGATTCTTTTCATGATGAAATCCAGGGAAAAGTCTCTGGGAGTCAAGAAAATAGGCAGAAAATAAGGTGCCTCTTGATAACCATATACCCAAATTACACTAGAGTGCATGAACAATACCCAATATCCTACCCTTCTCTATGGATTGGGATGCAAATAACTTTTCATTTCTTCTAAAACCCTTGGCAAGCTGGTGTCAAAGATTAAGCTATAAACTCTGTTGGCATGTTTTTAGACAGAAGGTAGAGTATGATGGTTGGCATGTTTAACAGGCAGAGTATTCTTGTCATTGATGGGAAGATCAAATTATTCCTAAAGCAAGATCAAATTATTCCTGTCATTGATGGCATCGATGGAAAAATAGGAACAAAAGTAATTTCATGAAGACCAGCAGCACAACTCACACAGAGTCGATAAGTTCAGGAAGACCAGTAGCGCAACAATGATCAAATGACAAGATCGAAGTATTAGTCAAACTCCATTTTAGAGTTTTGGCTATCGAGATTTCGGATATCGTGAGATGGAAATGTCAAGGTTCTTTACAACAGGAGTCCCAAAATCGTGAAATGTGAAATGCCGATACGATTGGTCAAACTCCATTTCGGATTTTTGGCTATCGGGATTTAGGATATCGGGAGATGGAAATGTCAAGTTTCTTTACAACAGGAGTCTTGAAATCGCGAAATGAGAAACGTCGAAATCTCGTCAACTATCCATATCAGGGGGTTATGTGAGTCATCCGATCACTTTGGAGTTTCGGAAATCGGGAGATGGAGATGTCAAAAACTCCTACTATAGGAGTCCCGAAGTCGCAAACTCTAAAATCGCGAAGATATATGGACCGTCGAATCATCTAGAGTGTGGAATGTTGATCCGACTCCCTTTCGGAGTTTTGGAAATCGGTAGATGGAGATGTCAAGAACTCCTACCATAGGATTCCCGAAGTCGCGAACCCCAAAATTGCGATATGCAAAATCGCGAAGAGATTTGGACCGTCGAATCATCTAGAGTGTGGACTGTTGATCCGACTCCATTTCGGAGCTTTGGATATCGGGACATGGAGCGTCAATAAACTCTACCATAGGAATGTCGAAATATCGAAATGCCGAAATGTGAAACACGTTTTGGCTCAACCTGTGGTCGCAGCCATTGGTCACATCTGCAGAAGATGAATGAAGGAGCTAGTTCAGACAAGCTCCATTTTGGAGTTTCGGGGATTGGGACATGGAGAGTAATGAAATCTTTACCAAAAGGATCCAAAAATGCCGAAGTGCAAAATGGAAAAATAAACGCAAGATTCTTTGAATTCAATCCAACTATGCAGGTGAAGTTGAATAAGATTGCAAGGCTACTGTTGTGCTTCTTAGTGTAACAGCTAGAGACAAATGATGGTCTCGGCCAGAGGACTCGAAGAGGACTTAGTGTGATCGTCAGAGGAGATGAAGAGTCTTAAGGCATCTTCCAGTGGAATGAGGACTATTGATACAAGTGATTGACAAATGGAAGAGGATTGAAGTCTATAACTGAAGAAGAAAGTATAAGCTCGACTATGCCAGAGAAGACGAAGAGTCTCGACTGCCAAAGAGGCTGAGGAATCTCAGCATGACATCTAGTGATGCTGAACATGTGGGCAAACCGCCAGAGAAGCTGAAGGGTTACCATGATGATCAGACAGAGCACTCGAGATGTGGAAGAGATTAACGCAGTGTGAGTAGGTTGAGGCATGGTGTACAGGGCATGCACAAGGTGCACAGAAGCTATAAGGACACGGTACAGAAAAGTGATGATGTTGTTGTTGATGTCAATCATGATTCAGGTGTGAGCAAGGAGGCAGAGCGCAACAGCAGAAATGCATAGAAGAGGAATGGTGCATTGAAGGGACATGGCGTAGAGATCATAAAATGCAGAAGAACCAAAAGTGAAAGGGGTGTGCAGAAGACACTGATGCAGACAGAGCAGAGAAGTGTAACAGAACAACGACAAGTCCGTTAAGCTATTGAAGAACTTTATATCACTGTAATAAGTTTTAGTAAGAAAGAATTTATATTTTAGGGTGGTTGGGAGGTGCTAGGGAGGACTGGTGTCCTTAGCGGTTCAAGTGGGTGCTTGAACATAGGGAGTTGGTGCTTCCTTCTAGTCGGTGCTAGAGAAACCAGGGAGTTGGTGCTTCCTTCTAGTTGGTGCTAGAGAAACCAGGGAGTTGGTGCTTCCTTCTAGTTGGTGCTAA
>SNQJ01S0039916.1:60915-72846 GCA_010110895.2 Picea sitchensis
TACATCAAACAAAATTGGGTCCATTACCCAAACCTTTGTGCTACCAATATTTCTTCAAGGGTTGAAATCAATGACAACCAACCTTAATCAACATAAATGAAAAAAAATGGAGATGAGGCAACTCGGCTTCATGATCTCGATCTACAATAGGAGAGGGTCTTCAAACAGGCTCTAATACCATGTTCGAAAACATAGGTATTCCAATAGAGGACAAACACCTTCAGTAACCACTCACATAACCAGATCAAATATCAACAAACTAATGTTTTGACGCGGTAAAACCCCTACGGGGAAACATCCATGACCCCAGCCAATGTAGCCACTTGGAGCAGTTTATTAATGCAAAAGAAAAAGATTACAAAGAGATTTTAAAAGAGAGTTTCTCACAATCGATCATCGACAAATGACCCTCCATGCTCTTTAAATAGAGATCATGGACCAATCAAGTGTTAAGCCACATATAAATGGACGTTAATATCGAGGAGAGTATGAACCGTCAGATCACTCTATGTCGGGAACATATCGTGACCGTCAGATTTCCTAACTACAAATGCATACCAATGCATACTAAAGAAACACACTAAAAAACACACTTTTACCTAACGACACATTAGAACAAGTAGATCTTAACTAACTCTTAAGTGTCTAAATATCCTAACACTATTATGGGATTAGTGTGCATGATCGAGCTATTTTTTTTAAATGGTGGATTTTACAAAATTTGATTATAGGGGACCATTTTGAATTGTTATTAACAATGCATTTATATCTATAGGTGTCATAGTGTGTATGTTAACATAGTGTACTAATGCATCAAAAAATTTTAAGCACACCAAAAATAAAACCTCCACTAAAAGAAAAATAGGGAGAAGTGCCTTTGTAAAATTATCCACAAAAGTGTGTTTTCCTCAAAATGAAACAAACTAGAGTACATTGTCTAGTGCTTTTTCTTGATTTTTGTTGCCCTCAACCAAGTTTTGTGGAAACGTTGGTCGTGCTTGACCAGTTTTGGGACTTTGATGAGCTGGTCGAAGATGGAGCACCCAAGCGAAGCGAAGATCGCGGAATCTCGCCCTTTTTGCATGCTTTTTGGGTATGTAACGGGTATGGGATGTCGGCCCATGGTTCTTACCCATGTTTAGGCCCTTTTTGTAATGTATAAATAAGTAGCTAGGTGATGTAATAAGTAGACCTAGTAGGCCAATGGCTTAGTGCTAATGATAGCTATGTGCAAGAAGATGTGTTAAGGCTTGTAGAGCTAAGTGCAAGAGTTTTGTAAGTGCTTGGTGCAGACAAAGTGTGTAAGGCTTTGTGCTTTGATCCAACTTGGGGAAGGAGGATCTGGCGAGGTTCTTGCAGATCTCTTGTCCTATGCAGAGTTGGATTGTGGCTTTGTGCATGTAAGAAGATCGAAAGAGACTAATAAAGAAGAGAAGAAGAGTTGGTGGACGTAGCCCCAAACTGGGGTGAACTACGTATATCCTGTGTCGATGTGATTTGTTCTATGTTGATCATGTTGTTTATGTATTTAGTTTCTTAGAATAATGATCATGATGCATTACATATAATATCCATTGATGCTTAGTGCTTTATATATGAATGAATGCTAGATCTACTTTGATGCTAGGTGCTAATGGTTAAATATGCTTATTACTGCGTTGACCTGTAATTAGGGTTTTAACCTGCGATGTGAATAAGAGTTAAAGATTAATGAATTTTATTTGCTAAGTTCTCTGTTAAAGTATTGTGATCAAATATCTATGTCCCAGCTAGGTTGTAGACACTTGAGTTCTTCAACTCCCCCTACCTCTACCTCGGGTGAGACTTCATCTGCTTCACAGATGTTGCTGAAAGGGCCGATAGTTAGGTTTTTGTTGGTGCGATGTTGAAGCGTTGAACCCTGGGTCTGACCTTGTGCCAACAAATTGTTCTTTTGCTAGGAGGATGAATCCTTGAAACCAATGTCAACGAAATGGTGGGTAACACATAAAAAGAACATTGCGGAGTGGGTGCAATGTCACACTTTGATGACAATACACTTTTCAGACCAATTCAAAGGGTGCAAAGTTTGATACACCGATCAGAGTTGTCTGAAGGACCATGTGCGAAGTTGTGAGGAGACCTAGAGAAGCATTCCTTAGGAACAATGGGTGCATAAATTCATTAACACTTTGGACACAACACCTATTAATTGGTATCTTCAAGAAGAACTGCACCTCACCATTGCAGATTGGTACGATATGACTCAGAAATTTGTAACTACATTTTTATTTGAAATTCAGTACCCTACAGTAGATCAATATTTACAAGTTGTAAGACAAAAAGTATTTGAGGAGGCACCTAACCTCCCCATTGAGCAAGAAGAGGATGAATGGTTTACACCTCTTCAGAAATTGCAATTTTGTTACAATATCAATGTTGATGAAGACGATGATCCTAGGAATGTGAACATCACAGAAACATAAGGACAGAGAGACATAGAAGGACCAGGAGTCGAACTACCTTTTATTGGATAGCCAATCAAAATCAAGAAAGTTAACATTGAGAAAGAGCAAGCACCTAAGCTCGCAAACGTTGGAGATTATTGGGATGATGCTACTATTGATAAGATCACAGAGCTATTGCATGAATATTAGGACTTGTTTCCAACCAAGTTCACTGACATGAAGGGCATTAAATGGCCCATGGGAGAAATGAAGATCCCCTTGAAACCATATGTGAGGCCAGTCAAGCAGAGACCCTACAGATTAAATCCCAAGTATAAGAAAAAAGTCAAGATTGAATTAGATAGAATGTTGGAAGCAGGAATCATAGAACCTGTTGAAGATTTAAAATGGATTAGCCCTATGGTGGTCCAAGATAAGAAGACAGGAGAAATCAGAATCTGTGTAGACTTGAGGAAGCTGAATGATGCATGTTTACATGATCCATTCCCTACACCATTCATTGAGAAAGTGTTAGATAATGTAGGAGGATAGGAAGTTTACTCCTTCACATATGTATTTCCAGGTTATCAATAGATCAAGATTGCTAAGGAAGATCGCCATAAGACCACATTTGAAACAGAATGGGGTTCCTTCCAGTACATAGTGATTCTCTTTGGATCAAAGAATGCACCAGCCATCTTTTGTAGGGTGGTGGTCGAAGCATTCAAGGAATTTTTACACAAATTTTTGGAAGCATATTTTGATGATTGGACAGTTTTTAGCTTATTGCAAAATCATATTGAATGTTTAAGACTAATGTTGGATTAGTGAAGCAATGTCAGATTTCCCTGAACTTGAAGAAGTGTATCTTATTTTCACGCTTTGGAGTGCTGCTAGGCCATATTGTATGTAAGTAGGGATTGCTGGTAGATCCTGCCAAGATTGCCATCATTGTTGATATACCCCCTCCTACTTCGGTTAAACAATTTTTGCCTATGTTGGGACATAATGGATACTACAGAAAGTTCATCAAGGGATATGCACAGATAACAACACCCATGGAAAAGATGCTAAATAAAGATTGTCAATTTCAATGGTCAGAGGAATGTCAACAGAGCTTCGACACACTGAAACAGAAAATGGTCATTGCGCCTATTCTGGTTTTCCCAGATTGGAGCAAGGAATTCCATGTGCATGTCGATGTGTCATCTATTGCATTAGGAGTAGTGTTAGAACAACTAGGAGCAGGAGATATTGACCATCCATTAGCCTTTGCTAGCAGGAAGATCTCTACAACTGAGATAAATTACACTACCACTGAAAGAGAAGGGTTAGCCATGGTGTACGTGTTGTAGAAGTTTATACACTACTTGTTGGGTGGAAATTTTAAGATGTTCATTGATCACTCTACGTTGAAATACCTAGTCAACAAGCCAGTGTTGGGGGGAAGAATATGCAGATGGCTACTGCTATTCCAGGAATATGATTTTTAAATTGTGGTCAAGCCAGGGAGAATGAACAAGGGACCTGATCACTTATCTAGATTAGAGCATGGAGAGGAACCCACTAGCTTGGAGGAAACACAACCAGATGCACAGTTTCTCACCATCTGAAAAGTTGATGATCACTTTGTTGAGATAGTTCAGTTTCTGTCAACAGGAATGGCACCTCGTGAATATATAGTCATTCAAAAGAAACAACTGGTAGTTCATGCTGCAGATTTTTCACTTATAGCTGGACAACTATATAAGATGGGACCTGATGAGATATTGTGAAGATGTGCTATGGAGGCAGAGAGACCACTATTTCTAGTAGAAGCACATGAAGGCATCGCAGGAGAATATTATGCGGGAAAAGAAACAACACAGAAGGTTCTTAGAGCTGGCCTCTGGTGGCCCACTATACACAAAGATGCGAAGGAATACTACAAAGCCTGCGATGTATGCCAAAGAGTGGGGAAACCTTCCAGAAGAGATGATATGCCTTTAGCACCACAGTTAACTTTACAGGCATTTGAGAAATGGGCAATTGATTTTGTGGGACCTATCAACCCACTAGGAAAGCGCACAAGAGCTCGATACATCATCACTGTGACAAAGTATTTGACCAGATGGGCATAATCAAGAGCAGTTAATGACTGTAGTGCAACTACAGCTACGCGATTCATATTTGATGATATCATAACTAGATTTGGATGCTTGAATATCCTTATGAGTGATCAAGGCACACATTTTATTAATAAGACTATCAAGGCCTTGACTCAGGAAGTTGAAGTTCACCATCAGAAGAGAATTCCTTACCATCCAAGACGAATGGTACAGTAGAATCTTTCAATAATATCTTGGAGATAGCGTTGAAAAAGATTTGCAGTGTGAATAGGGATGATTGGGATTTAAGAGTACTAGCAGTATTATGGTCTTACAGAACCACTTGCAAGAAGCTTCCAATGAAGAATCCCTTTAAGTTGGTTTATGGTCTAGAAGTGTTACGAGGAAAATCTCTCCATGGTTAGGGTGAACCACAACAAACAGGTATGACTGCAAAAATCAATTCAATTCCAACATATGATATATAAACCAATGTGCAAGCAAGGTAAAAAAGAGGCCTACCTTGTCCAAATGTTTGATGATGTCTACCGTTGAGCACTTCAACTCAAAGATTTATACCTGCAACAAGTTCTCAACAAACAAGCAAAACAAGCATATAGTGATAATATAAAAGGTTAGCACATTAGATAGCATAATCCATTAATATACAAAACAAACATGCCCATGGATAACAATTCATATATTTACAATATATCAATTTGACGGGAAATGAGTATTTCTATTAATAAATGATCAGCAGAAGAGAAAACATTATAGACTTCCGTATCGGCACGGTTCAGAACCAAGAAACCGAGTTCCTTCCAACTGGGCCTCCACCAAAGGCAAGCTCATAGAAGGGAGACAAAGAGGTTCTCCATCAATGAGGGAAGAGATTTAGGGTTGAACACTGTGTTTAGACTTAAAGGACAAAGGGATGCATACTCAATAATGAAGTAATAATTTCTCTAGAGTAACTTTGCTCTCAAAGTTGAATTCTCTCCCCATTTCGATAACTCGAAATTTGCCTCTTTATAGCCTTCAAAATGCAACTGAAGGGCCAATTCATAATGTTTCCAATATATGGAAGGTCGAGGATCAGAGATCTCCTATCATGACATGGAAAATCGACATTTAATTTTGATTTTCTGGCACAAATCCCAATGTTTGCGGGTTGTAGTGGAGCAGCCAGCATATACGCATGTTGTATAGCTTGTAGGGTGCTTACAAGAGGAAAACTATTTATTTTTGTCTCTGAATCCATTAATTAGGGAAAGTAAGTTTGCATAGGGAAATGGAGTAAGGCCCTCTCTGCAAGATTGCATATGGTGAGGCAAATCTTTCTCTAATAGATGCCCCTTAATGTGTGAGGTCAGAGGAGTATCTACGATGGCCGAAATACATTATAAATAACCCAGAAGTGGAGTGGTAGAGAAACAACTGGACAAACTCAATTTCTCATTACATTCTGTACTGACTTTGCATACATGGATGCCAAAACTACAGTGAAGATCCATGTGGAAATATACCAAACAAGTGTCCGTGGCCATAAAATAAGCAAATATAAATGCGGTTACATGCCAATAGTTGTCATAGTCACAAACAAGGCCTAGTGAAACCAGTCTCAATCTGAAGATATCTGTATACCATGGAGTACAATATGATCTCCCATGATCACTGAAGTCATATAGGTATTGGTCCAATGAAAAGGAAGCAACAACTCAGGAAATCTGCGACCTCATAGTGATGTCTTCAACTCTTATAGACAATCCTCCAAAGGTGCAAGTATACATCATGTGAATAAAGGAGTTGAGTTCGAACACAATGAGACATCGTTTGATTACCAGTCATTGATGTATATCATTAACAAACGTGAGACAACCCATCGATGATGAAAGTAGGTATCAAGGAACCAAGTACATTCTTACAAGTGTGAATAGAGGAGTTGGTGTTGAACACCTGAAGAATCCATTGATCATGAAACATTGATGTATTCCCAACTGTCGATGGTGAGAGAGTCTGCCACTAATAACTGCAAACCTCAAGGTACTCATAAGACTCTAGATCTCATCTCTAGATAATGGGTTGATGTCGATGGAAAGAGACCCACTGAAAGGAGAGAATTGAGGCATTTCTCATGAGTCATCATGAGGTACAAGCATGAGATTCATGATTTGGTGGGAATCGGACGAAGAACAAGTTCACGAACCAACGAACCTGTGCATATTTTGAGTGTTCCAAGTGCAAGCGGTACACGAAAAAGACCCTCTGAATAAAATCCAATGATGAAAACTTCTGACAAAGGCGAGGAAACCACCAATAAGGCTAATGGAATCCAAGACACTGCACGAATCCCAATGTGTGAATAGATGTCTTACCATCGAAAACAAGGGAAACCACCCAGTCAACGACCAATGATGAAATGTTGATTGTTGGGTTCAAGGTTACCTACCAATAATGAAATTAGGGCCAGGGTGCATGATAGGACTAACATATCATGTGATTATGAGAAAACTGAGGGTATGGCTGACATGCAAAGTCAAGAGTTCAGAGGGGTGGTGACACAGGTTGATAGACTTCCTTTGAACAAGAGAACGAGACATATGGTGGACTCTAGCAGCATAGACCCAATGATAAAATCATGAGATGTAGTAGGCATCAATGAAGTTCTTTGTAAGAACTGGAAGAGTAACCAATTGGTAGAGAAGACTCAATAACGAGCTCAACTTCCTAAGGCCATGCTAAACCCAAAATTATGATGAAAGGACTCAAATAAATTTGTGCTATGTTCAAAGGCGACAAGACTGCTGCCAATATAAGATAATACTCCCTTCCCGTCCGTCTTTTTTTGTTTTTTTACCATAACAAACAAATGTTATGATACAGAAGAGGAAACGAGTGTCACAAGTAAGAAAAACTAGTTCCAACAATGGAACGTACTTATGCTCAATGCAGGGAAGTGCATGCGGGAGATGGACACTCGGGGGATGTTCCCTCCTAGGTATAGGGTGTCAAATTGTGAAGGATATAAACAAGGCTTTGCTTGGTTGAGGATGCAAAATTGCTGAGGAAAACGATTTATAACTAAAAGCGAGAACCGGCTATAGGCTCAATACTGCAAGCAAGGGCATGAGATACAATCACAATTTAACACCAAAAAATGTCCTTTTTTATGTCTTTTAGTCTACTTGGTGTGAAAAAGGGATAAAATGTGCCAAATAAATGTCTTTTCAAATCCAATTTACGAGTGTGAAAAAGACAAGTTCACTCGGAGATCTTTTCTATTTTTGGTAACGAGTTAGAAAAGATCTTAACTAAGACTCACAACCTTTCAAATACAATTTAACGAGTGTGAAAGGGACAAATCACTCGGCGATATTTTTTCTTTTTGAAAAGGAGTCTAAACAGAGCGTAACTAAGACTCATGACCTTTCAAGTCCAATTTAATGAGTGTGAAAGGGACAAATCACTTGGCAATCTTTTTTCTTTTTGAACGAGTCGAGAAAGAGCTTAACTCGGACTCTTTAGGGATATTCTAGGAAACAATTCATGGGGGAGGCCAAGGCTCCCATGTAGACCTTCTGTGGAAATTCGATATCTTATGAAGAACCAACACTAGCTTGGGAAGACCCAAAGCTAAGTCGAGGAGGAAAAAGTGCTAACGGAGGTTATCATCTCCGTGATATATCAGATAATGTCTCTTCCTGGAAAGGACATAGATGGAGGCATTGGATACCCCACAAGACCATCCCAATCAAAGGGAACCTCGTCAAGACTTGGAGGGAGAGAACTTGGGAAGAGTAAAACTCTCTCTTGTTCAGAAGAGGAAGTACTAGAAATGCTAAGGACATGGCATAGAAGGTATAGAACTAGAACTAGAAGAGCGGGATCGACTGAAAATTGCATCGGCGTGACCACTTCCTTAGACTTGTCACTGTCCAGGAGAAGAGTGTGGTCGAACAAATGTTGCATCGATATGACCACTTCCTCAACCATTGGTTGAATAGGATGTGAGACAACAAGGTCAAGAGGTGTGTCACCCCCAAAAACAAGAGTGTTGTCCATCGAAGATTGCATTGACATGACCATTGGTTGAACAAGATGCAAGACAACAAGGTCAAGAGACACATCACCCCCGAACATAGGAGAGGTGTCAGTCGAAAATTGCATCAACATGACCACAGTTTGAATGGGATGTGAGAAAACAAGGTCAAAGGGCGCATCAACCCCTAAAGGAAAAGGGGTGTCATCCGAAGATTTCATTGGCATGACTGTTGTATCAACCAAAGAAGGAATGGAGTGTTGTGAAACCATAGATGCCTCAGAACCCGAAGGGCCCTTAGGTGAGCTCCACGCTTCTGGTATCCCAGAAGTAATGGGACACAAACGAGTATGGTGACTTCCTTCGCAAGTCCTACAAAGGAATATAGGTTTACGTCTGAGATGTCTAGGCTTCTCAATCATATCAAGGCCCCCAACATGACTTGTAGTGGTTGGTGACATGCTCCCAACATGACTTGCAGAGTCTAGTATAAAATCTCCAACATGACTTGCAGAGGTTGGTGATGGATCCCCAACATGACTAGCAGAGGTTGGTGATGTATGTGTAGTGTGACT
Organism: Picea sitchensis; assembly: GCA_010110895.2. Lineage (NCBI taxonomy): Eukaryota > Viridiplantae > Streptophyta > Pinopsida > Pinales > Pinaceae > Picea > Picea sitchensis. Next base: position 70,043 of record SNQJ01S0039916.1, read on the forward strand.
AGCAGTGACTAGACAAGTTCCCCCAACATGACTTGTAGTGGCTGGTTGCAGGTATTCAACATGACTTGCAAAGGTTGTCGACCAATATCCAACATGACTAGCAGAAGTTGGTGATATAATGCCAATATGAAACGCAGTGACTGGACTTGTTCCCCCAGCATGACTTGCAGCAGATAGTTGTCAGTCTTCAACATGACTTGCAGAGGTTTTCGACCAATCTCCAACATGACTAGTAGAGGTAGGAGATGAAGCTCCAGTATGACTAGCAAAGGTAGGAGATGGAGCTCCAATATTACTAGCAATGACCGGACTCGCGGTAGTGATGAATTGCGGTATTTGAGACAAAGGTCGAAGGAAAGATTAGTTTTGAGGAATCACAGGCCAGGAAGGATCCTAGTTTACACCCTGTCCCATAGAATAATATCCTCCTCCATACTGATTCATAAAAGGTTGTAAGGGAAACAACATTGAGGAATTTTCTTGCGAAGAGAAAGCGACATGACAAGGGTTACTTATGTGAGGATATATGTTTCCCCCAGATGAAGGAACTTCATGAGGGGGGTTGCCCATATTATAAAAATAACTCCACTTGGATGAAACACCAGAGGACAGACATAGGTCCACCATGGGAAAAGTGTTCGTAGGAACCGACATAGTGGAAGAAGGATAAGTGGACAGAGTGTAATAAGTAGAAAGATTTCCTATTTGGGCACTTACTTCTCGCAAAGTGGATTTGTAGGAAGGAATATTCCAACCTCCTACCGTAAGGGATGTTTGAAGGATATGACTCCCACCAAACAGAGAGGGAGAATAAGGAGGCATCATGCCCCCAGACCCAAAACTTGTATTCACATAAGGAGGCGATAGGGAGGATGGCAAGTGCGAAGACATATCAACAGGAGAATGACTAGAGACCCAAGGTGCGGACTGAGTGTCATAGTTTTGCATACCATAATGCAAAGTGGAAGGATTCGTCCCCATGAAATGAGTGGACATCATGGGGGGAGTAGTAGTAAATGAGGGAGAAAAAGGGACTCCACTATTCATGATAATGAAGACTCAGTAAAAGTGACTAAGGCCCAATAGTAATCAAAGAGCACAACAAAATTCAAATGGCCTCTCTCCCTAAAGAAGTTATGTCTCGTCCAAGAGGGAATTGAGACTCCCTGCTAAAGATCGAAGGTAACATAATTAGTTATAAGGGCCCTCATGGGCTTAACAACTAGTCGGTTAGAGCCCCCCGGAGAGGTAATCCTCCATAAAGGTTGTGTGTTGTCCGACCCCTATCTGACCTAGGGTACCTGCAGAATAACCCCTAAAAGTAACCTATGACATACCTAAGTCAAGCAACTAATCAAACATTGTATAATCAATGCACATACGAGCAGTCCTAAGTTTAGATCACCGTATGGGCAGGGTAACAAAGCCCAAAACATTGAAAGCACCGCCTCTCACAAAGGTATGGGTACTAGAAAGATCCCCAAATACGAATAAATCCATAGAAATATCTCTGACACTAAGCAAGTATCCTGGGGATATCCCTTCAACCAACTTCACATGACCTCATGATTATCTCCGGTGTGAGCGGAGCCTCCTGATCTTACCAATTATACAATGGATTTCTCCACTCCCTGATTTAGACACATATGTTGATTTAATTACATTGGAGAAGTTTAATCACAAAATCCTATTCCAAGGAACTAAATCCTAGGTTAGTTTGTGCACCCTAGAAAATAAAATCCTTACTAATAAATTTTAAATTATAGCATTGATTTTATGGCCGTGATTACTCAAAAATCTATATGGTGGTGAAACCAATGGTGTTATGACTCTACCAAGAAAGTAAATATGAAAGTAATGCAAAGTCCTAACGTTAACTTTTGAGGAATGATATGCTCCTAAAAACGATGCAATTTTCAAATTCAAATATGTGATTCAGAAGTAAAAATGCAATCTTTCACTGTATGCACTAAGCTAATGATAAAAACTCAAAAGACAAAAATGCCAAGCAATGCAAAATGCCTATATTTTTTGTATTATCAATATATTATAGCTGAAAATGCATGGACTGAAAAGTAACTTGATATATAAACCTACTATATATAAAAGAAATATAACTCAAACATGATATCAAGCAGCAAAGCACCCAACCCAATGTACAAGGACAATAAAAATGAAAAGATAAAAAGAAAAACTTTGCCCAAAAATTCAACCAAAAGAGGGTTTCCTGTCATCCCACAGGCACTCAACAGGCACTACAGATACCTAAGAAGGCTCAACAAGCATAAAAGTCCACCCAACAAACACCAGACCAAGCAAAAAACAAGGAAAAATGTGTATGCGACTATTTGGGAAAACAATGCGTATATACGCAGCTTGTAGTGAGACAACACGCATGTGTACGTGACTGTAAAGAAAAAAGGCACACATTGTTGAAATAATGTAACTACAAAGTGTATTCTAATTATTATTTTTGTATTATTCATTAGATCAATCCCCTATTGCGGATTGATCGTGTCGGATATTGTAAAAGACCAAATCCTCTTTTGCGGATTGGTCAAAACATAATTGTAGTAGGCAGAATAAGAAGTCAGCCCCAAAATATATTAAAGAGGCCCCATAATATATTGAAGGTGGTTATAACCACCTAGATTGAGAAGTTGGCCCTGCCAGTGAAAAGACACCTCCACACGTGCCAAATTTGTATAAATAAGGAGGCTAGTGCCTCACTTAGACACATACTCACTTGTTCATTGAGAGACAAGTTTCAGAGCTGTAGTTGGAGAAGAGAGAGAGAGAGAGAG
>SNQJ01S0039916.1:72896-93226 GCA_010110895.2 Picea sitchensis
GGAGAGGACTTTCTGTATTTGTTTGAGTTATCTCTTTTCATTGTATTGTCTATCTATAATAAGGAAGTTTTGTTGGGTTTTCTACCCCATGAGGGTTTCCCAGGATAAATGATGTGTCTCTTGTGATTGTGTATTTCATAGTGATCCTATATTATGTTATTGTTATCTAGTGAAAGGAAAATAACTCTAATAATAGATTAAACCTTAACATGGTATCAGAGATAAGCTAAAGAGAGTATATTTCACAAGAGAAAGTGAAAAACGTCATTGTTGTCGTACATGAAAATTAGGGCTTTTTGTTGGTAATGTACATGAAAAGTGCACCCTTCCTCAAGGATCACTTTGGAATCCTCAACGCAGATTTTCAGTGGCTAGATTTCCCAGAAAGTGAAACCCTAGTTTTCATCGGTACCAGAAAACCAGAAGTACCAGAAGTACCAAAAAACTAGAAGTACCAGAAAACCATAAGCACTAGTCCAGAAATACACTGATCAAGTTTGAGGGGGTAAAAGTTGGATTTTCAAAAATCTGATCGCACTAGCTTACTCGCCTCAATGCAGTGCATCTATCCTCTGGATCATAATTTCAAATTTTGAAGTTTGAAAAATTAGGGTTTCCTCATAAAACCCTAAGTTGCAGTCTCAGAACCAGTTGCAATATCAATTGTAGTTGCAGTATCAGTTACAGTTGCAGTCGTAGTACCAATTGCAGTCACCCTTGAAGTTCTTAAAGAGTTGGTGATCATTACCACTGCTACCAGATGGTACCTCTACCTACAAGTCTCATCAGAGGTATGTACTCACACATGTTTAAACGATTAAGCTTTAAAGGGTATTTGTAGGAGAAGGGATATCTTGTCATAGATCCAGAAGGATCTCAAGATCCAACACATTCAGAGGAATGATGCAACCCAGGTGTGATTATTCTGATATGCATCTTTTTGTTATGACATTATTTTGACCAGTGTTGCATGACCATCATTCTAACCTTTGATCAAAATCTGAGTCAAGGTATTATACGGATTAAAAGTTGAGATCATAGAGCTTATCCTCTAACTCTACTTTCTGTCAAGATAGCGTATTGTCTTAGTACAGAAGACAAGTTGAAGAAAGCACTCGTCATATTGTGTGAAGGAGACTTGGAAGAAAAGGTAAGAACTCATTCTTGAGGACATGGCTCCAGGTCCCAGGAGAAACCTCATGTGTTAGTTCCAGGTTGCCATGAAGGAATTTTCAATCACAACACTATAAGAGTGTTGACCTCATTCTGTATTGTATCTCTCACTTCTGATCTTTTCTTTTGACAAGCCACAAGTGATATCTCTAAAGGAGCTACTGTGATGATTATTCATGCTATTTCTTTATCTACTATTATCAAAAGGATATTATTCTTGCTTGGTGTTTTGTTGACCTTGTTCCAGGTCACGGGTAATAACCCCAAGGAAACTATAGTGAAGGTTGTAGAAGGCAATGTATTAAATAAGACATGAAGAAGACTATGTACATGACCATATACACTCATGTACCAAAGAAGATGAAGAAGAAGCTATCTCTTGAGATTCAAAATATCTCATATGAATATTGATTGAAAGGAGCAGAAGGCTCCAAAAATGACCGAACACTAGAACGGGAAGCAGAACTCGACTTGGTATTCAACACCAAGTATACCTTGTAAGATATGATGAAGTCCTTATAGACCCAGAAGAAATCGAGAGTAAGCCTGATCTCAGAAAGTATTAGATGAAGAGTCAACTTCCATGACTGGGAGATAGATTCCATGAGAAGACTAGATCATAGCTTCAAAAACTTCTAGGAGATATGAAATCTCCTGGGAAGAATCCCTTGTTTCAGTGACAAAGAAGGAAGCCAGTCAGAAATACTAGGATATGGATTCTTCCATGAGAAGAGAAGTCAGTATTGACTTCCAATATTGAACTATACAGATCAAACATGTTGCAGATGTAGAAATCCTGATGTATGTCCAAAGTATTCTCCCAGCAAAAAGGAGAAGACTATGACGAGACACTTATTGAAGAAACAGTTCCAGTATTTATGAAGACAGCCAGAACAACCATGATTCATATATAGTATGAGATGCAAGGGGAGCAATCCCCATATTTAAAACTGAGTGGCAGTTGGTGCAGTAAACTAGTTGGGTCATGGAGACATGACTACAATGAAAGATAGAGTTACCTTCATGAAATAAGAAGAGATATCTTCAGTATCAGTTATTGATCCACTCTCAGTTCCAGATGAAACAATTGTCATGATAAAATAAGAGGAGTTACTCTCAGATTTTAGTAGCCACAGTGAGAATAAAGCAGTCATTCTCAGCCTCAGAGTAGCTATAGGTGCAGAGTCCCAGATTCCATAAGGAACAATTAAAGAGAGAATAGAGGATAATAGTGAGACAGATAGTGCCTTGCAAAAATCACCTTGAGCTAGCACATGATTGTGCATATTGAGTTGCAGTTGAGCAAGTGTACCATATTGGTTCAATGTAATGAGAAAAAATGATTTGAAGATTGAAGATAGAAAGACTCATGTCTGCCAGTTGAAGAAGGATCTGTACATGTTGAAGCAAGCTCCTAGAGCTTGATATGGAAAGATAGATAGTTTTCTAACAAGCTTGAGATTTACCAAGAGTAAAGAATATTTTAACCTCTACTTCAAGGTTATGAACGATGAGCTGGTGATGTTGTTTCTATATGTGGATGACTTCTTATTAACTGAAGAAGAAAATCTCATCACCGAATGTAAAAAGAAGCTCACTTCAGAATTTGAGATGAAAGACCTTGGCCTAATGCATTATTTCTTAGGTCTTGAGGTATGGCAGAGTCCAGAGAGAATATTCCTTAAACAAGGGAGGTATGCAGTTGAAATCCTGAAGAGATTCGACATGTTGTAGTGCAAGTCCATGAATACACCCATGGAAGTGAAGTTGAAGCTACTGGTCGACACTTTGTCAGAATTGATTGATGCCACACTATATAGATAGATCATTGGATCACTGATGTACCTGATGAACACCAGACCAAATATCTATTTTTTCCATGAACACCTTGAGTCAGTTTCTGGTAGAACTCAGACATGTTCACCTAGTTGCTAAAAAATATGTGATGAGGTACCTTATGGGTACATTAGATTGTGGTCTCATCTATGATGGAGATCATGATTCCACACTGAGTGGGAACAATGATTCAGATTTGGCTAGAAGTGTCTATGACAGTAAGAGCACTTCAAGATGTTGTTTCAGTTTGGGATCAGCCATGATCTCATGGCAGAGTAGGAAGCAATCTAACATTTCTCTCAATACAATGGAAGAAGAATACATTGCTATGTGTTCTACCAGTTGTGAAGCTATATGGATTCGTAAGTTATTGATTGGTCTATTCGACCTAGATATGGAAGCAACCACGACCTTATGTGACAACTAGTGCTGCATAAAGATGACATGGAATCTTGTATCTCATGACAAGTCAAAGCACATAGAGATCCAATATCATTACATCCGTGACATGGTGCAGAGAGGAGCCATAAAGCTCCAATATGTTAGCACGAATGAATAGGTTTCCGATGTGTTGACCAAGCCTCTATCTTGTGTAAAGTTTGAGCACTTTCGAGATAAGCTTGGTATAGTCCGAAAGGACTTCCCTCGAAAGAGGGAGTAGTATTGTGTTGAGATATGCCTAGTATTGTGCTTCCATCTTAATTGCTGTGACGTAAAGCCAATCTAGTATTGAATTGAGATATGCCTAGTACTGTGCATCCAGCTTAATTGTTGTGACGTAAAGCTAGTCTAGTATTGTGTTGAGATATGCCTAGCACCATGCTTCCAACTTAATTGGTGTGACTTAAATCCAGTCTAGTATTGTGTTGAGATATGCCTAGCACTGTGCTTCCATATTAATTGTTGTGACGTAAAGCTAGTCTAGTATTGTGTTGAGATATGCCTAGCACTGTGCTTCCATCTTAATTGTTGTGATATAAATCTAGTCTAGTATTGTGTTGAGATATGCCTAGAATTGTGCTTCCAACTTAATTGATGTGACGTAAAGCCAGTCTAGTACCATGTTTCCAGTGTAATTGTTGTGACGTAAGGCTAACCTAATACTGAGCTTCCAGCTTAATTGTTGTGACGTAAAGCCAGTCTAGTAGTGTGATTCCAGCTTAATTGTTGTGACGTAAAGCCAGTCTAGTATTGTTTTGAGATATGCCTAGCATTGTGCTTCCAGCTTAATTGTTGTGATGTAAAGCCAATCTAGTACCGTGCTTCCAGCTTAATTGTTGTGACGTAAAGACAACCTAGTATTGAGCTTCCAGCTTAATTGTTGTGACATAAAGCCATTCTAGTAGTGTGATTCCAACTTAATTGTTGTGACGTAAAGCCAGCCTAGTACTGAGCTTCCAACTTAATTGTTGTGACATAAAGCCAGTCTAGTAGTGTGATTCCAACTTAATTGTTGTGTTGTGATTCCAACTTAATTGCTCTGGTGTTTCCAGCTTAATTGTTGTGTGGTGTGCCATCTTAATTGTTGTGATGATGTGCCAGCTTAAGTGTTGTGATGACAACCTCATGCTGATGATGTGCCAGCCTCATGCTGTGATGATGTGTTTCCAGCCTCATGCTGTGATGATGTGTTTCCAGCCTCGTGTTGTGATGCTAGCCTTTCTACTGTGATATTGCTACTTTTGATGTTGTATCAGCCTTGTGCTGTTATTGATGATGAGGATGTATTAGTGTTATACCAATCCATTTTGATGCAGTTGATGATGATGATGCCACTTCATCCTCTTGCTGAAGATGATGATGATGATGATGCCACTTCAGCTCCTGAGTCCTTGCTGAAGATGATGATGATGATGGAACTTCAGCTCCTAAGTCCTTGTTGAAGAAGATGATGATGATATTATTTCATCTTTAATGCTGAAGATGATGATGTTGTTACCTTAGCCTCATGTTGATGAGGATGATGATGCTACTCCAGCTCCATGTTGTGTTGATGATGCTCCAACCTCTATGTTGCATTGATGATGCTCCAGCCTTTGTGTTGTGTTGATGATGAGAAAAAACTTCTGATGATTTATAGATACGCCAGTCAGTGTTTCAATATGATATTGATGATGTTGTCCTCTCACCCACTTGATGTTGTCCTCTCTCTCGCCTGATGCTGTTGTAGAATACCCTTCTTGTTAAGGGGGAGTGTTGAAATAATGTAACTGTAAAGTGTATTCTAATTATTATTGTTGTATTATTCATTAGATCTGTTGGAGCCGCCTTTGTTTTTTAGCATTTTTTTAAAATTTTATATCTTAATGCTTGAAATTGAAAGCTGGTTTTTGTATTTTCCTTTCTTTTCCCCAAAATATCAGAAGTCTCATCATGCAAGCAGCGAAGGTTATCATACTCTTAATGCAAGATTTATTTTTTAATCGTTTAAACGAGTCTCTACTTTTTAACCTCGGGATGTCGCATGTCGGAAGTTATAGATCACATAGTTTACAAATCCCGAGGGGTGAAATGACGAAATTGTCTTAAAATTTTTACCCAGATCAATACCGAGAGTAAGCATACTCTAAACCACGGTTAAACATCATCGGGATTTCGTGTCTCGGTGTTTTCTAGCTCCAAAAGTCTTACCGTCATAACCCCAACAACCAAAACCACGAGTTTCTTGTTTTAGTAACCTAGGTTAATGTTAAAGGTAAAAAGCTTAACCACGATTAAGCTCTGTCGAGAATTCGCAACTCAGCATGTTTTACCTCAAAAGCTATACCTTCGAAGCCCCGACTCGCGAAGTCGCGATTTAAATAGAAACAAAATTAATTAAACTTTTAATCTGGTTTTATCTTCCATTTTAATTAGATCATATCATCGCGATCTCGCGATTTCTCAACTCGGCATACGAGCCTCCCGAAAGCTATACCTTCGAAGCCCCGAGTTGCGAAGTCATGATATAAATAAAAAACTTAATTAATTAAATGCCAAATCATGGTTACATTTTTTATTAACCAAACTAATTATCGCAATCTCGGGTCTTAGAGGTTCAAAGGGTTAAAGCGAAAGCTCCCGATGAGGCGAATGCCGAAAGATTAATTAACATTTAAAAAAGGCCTGATTAACTAAGATAAGCCAACATTTCCAGTGTTTTAATATGAAAATTAATGTGCACAATCTCCGAGGAAATTTTAAACTTTCCTTGCGCTAACTTGCATTACGAACTGTCAAAATCTAAGACATTAATTGGAAACGAGGCGAATCGACAAGTAAGGATTTGGGTTTTATTGCTAAATTTATATTTAAGAATGATTTGACCGTTCTTTTCCTAAGGACGATCTAGTTTTAAATGGTCGAAGGCATGGATCTTTTATTTGTTGTCCGAAATTTCATTTCTATTCTACGCAGAGCAAACCTTTCTAGAGCGAATTAATTTCTGTATGTATACATATTGTTATCGCAGGAGAGCTAAAGTAGAATCCCCCGCCATGGCCCCGCGAAAAGCATCTAAAGCCACTGTTGAGGTTTCAGGACAAGGTTCAGACAACATTTCTGATATTTCACCTCGAAGTGTCGACTCTGTCAGGACCTGGTCGTATATTTCTGAGGTTCTACAATCCGAATTGGTAGATGTTTCAGATGATTCCAGTGACAATGAAAAAGAGGACCTGATCACCAAATATAAGATCGTCATCCAGGCTCAAATGCATAAAGTAGTGGCTAGGCCACGTCTACTCCCTTACTACGATATGGTCCGGTGGGCATTAGACCATGTAGATATACCAACCAAAACCATCGTCAACGAGAAGAGGGTCACCATTGGAACTTTCAGACCCAAACAATTATAGGCTATGTACAAGTTGCCAATCGTGTCAGACCTTACATACAATGCCGAATTCTTGGAGAATTTTAAACAGAAGGAATGTCTGCAATACAACAAAAGTATGTCTGGTTTAATCAAAGATTGGGTTTCACACCCTGCGAAGTTTAGGGCGGACAGCAATGGTATATATTCAATATCTTCTCTGAAACCATAGTTCAAATATATAGCTATGATGACTTGCATATTACATGGGAGAGAGGACACCACACATTTTTTCCTTCAGTGGGTGCCTCTAATTCATTCGGTCGCCGAAGGCTGTTCCTTCAACTGGGCTAAACTACTATCCAATAGTTTGACCAGTCGAGTTACAGAGTATCGAATGCAGAAGGAGAGCAGAAAGATCGCTTCATTCTTTATGTCAATGTACATCATAGACGCTATGTGTTTTCTGATTCCTTTTCCCTTAATGAGTTGGAGCTGGACTCCATCGGAGGTTGAGCCCATCCACGTCTACCATTCAAAGCTATGGGAAGACAAAGCTTCAAATTTTGTGTATGAAATCTTTAACTGGTTAATGGTACCGCTGCATGTCACTATCTTTGGCCACCCACCACCTAGGATCTCAGACAATATCGTGGTAAATCTGAGTAGTATAGTCGATTGGTACGTGGAAGTATAATTTTCATATCTCAGGGTTTTCGACGCTTATGTTCCTCCGAATGCCTTACCAAAATTCATACGCGATAGGATGGCTTGTCGTGATATTTCCAGGCAAACTGTAATCGGTGGTGTAAGCAAGGAACTTAAGGAATATTCCATGAAGGTATGATCACCTTTTCCTATTCATTTAAATTCCTATTCTTTGTTAGATTTAGGGCATGCTAAAGCTGAGGTAGCAACCCTGGAAGACCTGAAATTGGTTCATGTCGAATTCAAGAAGCACGATCCACATAGGGTCGTAAGTAACCACTTAGCCATTTGCGGGCTTAAAAGGTTTGAGCATGATAATTCACCCTCGGATGACATTTTCCGAGGCACGAGATCTTATGTCGAGGTTTTGGCTCGGATACAAGCCCTGACACCTGAAGAAAGGGACGATGTTTTAAAATTCCAAGAACATCAGCGGAGTTGTGTTCCCCCAGTATTGCCAGGTGAGAATCCAATAACAACGGAGGTGTAGCAAAAATAAGTCGAAGGCTCAAAAGATTTAGCACCTAGACAAGAAGAACACCAGGACAGGGAAGAGAAAACTAGGAGCCCAAAACCAGAAATGAAAACTCTCGATCCACCGAAAAAGCAGACTCCAGTTGCCACTCTAGAAAAATTAGCTAAGAAAATCGGAGATCCCATCACCTCCATTACTCCCTTACAGTGAACTCAAGGGAACATAGACGCAGGGTGGATTTTCAATGAATAATTGAGACCTATAAGGACGGAAGAGCTCCCTCCAAATGAGTTCTTTTTTGATAAAAAGAGAAAACTATGGTAAAAAGAGAATTCTATCAAGAAGCAGGATCAACGACCAAGAAATTTAAGGTGTTGACCAACGGGAAAGATATGAAGAAAGAAGAATTTGCGACAGAAATAGCTGGGACATTAGGGGCATTTGCTATGGCAAACCAATTTTCAGTCGGGGTTTTGAAAAATCAGCTGAAGCGAAAAAATCGCCTCATCAAAACCTTAGAAGCCAAACTAGCCACATCAGAGGAAGCTTCCATGGACCAGGAAAACACAGGAATAGAACAAGCAAGAATGGCTGATAATAAGGAAATCGAGTTGCTCAAAGCTAAGCTCGAACAAGCAGAGTTGGTAGCTCAGACCAGTCAAATACAGGTAGGCCAGCAAAGAGATTTGATCGAGTAGCTATAGGTTAGATTAGAGTTCGTCGAAAGCCAAGTTATAAATATTGGGATATTCCAGTCCCAGGCCATGGAGATTCAGAGTAGAGTTTTTGCAACCCAACGAAGTTTACTTGCCAAGGTAGAGACGATTCGGGACAATTGCATGCTTGTTGATCGAGTATTGGAAAACTTGTCTATTAGAGAGAGAGAAGCTGGAGCAGCTCGGGTCGCATTTCAAGAGGTTGTAATAGATACAACAAACAGGGAATATTTTAGGCTGTAATAGCTACAACAAATAGTTCCAAGTTTTCCATTTCGGAACAGACCTGAGGTAATATTTTGTTTAAAGAATGGGAACGCAGCATATCAGAAGGAAAATTGCAAGCTAAGAGGATAAGGAAATCCTGAGAAGAGACCTTCGGTTCTATAGATGGAGATCTGTTAGGAATCGATAGTGAGAGCAATGTTGAGACACTGAACCAAATGAATATAGAAAAATTCTCGCTTGATATAAATGAAAAAGAAGAAAGTGATTCAGTCGAAGTCTCACAAGTAACTCAGGCAGACATAGTTCAAATAGATTAATGGATTATTAAACCAAGTGTGTGATTGTGCACTTTCAACACCCTAGACCGACAGATGGAAGAAAGGTTACCACAATTAGTAAGAGACTGTTATATTTTTTAGGCCAATTGTCAAGCAGAACCTTCTAGGTTGATATCTCGGCTGGTGGAGAAATGTGTCACTCCTACCGAGCATGCGAAGGGGCAGGCTTCTGGTACTAAATAAAGACAGAGATAAAGAAATGAAATGATTGATCTCCTTCTTGTTGTAACTGAAAATCCTAGAACGATTGAGATTCCATCATATGTAAATCTGTATAAATATAAAATAGAAGGAAGGAACAAGGGCTGGACTTTTTTGGGTCGATTGTAATAGTGTTTTTCTCCCTCGAGAGTTAATATAAAGAAAATCCGAAGATTCTCGATTCCGTCACAACTGTGTTATGAGTTTGTTTCCTTGTATTCCATATCTAATTTCATTTCATATATGTATCTGATGAATGTTTCGCTATAATTTAGTACAACCTCTACTATAGTGAATTAATTTCAGTTCTCTATATCTTTTACTATTTTTCGTCTGTACCGGCTATCTACAGGTATAAGACCAGTGGACACTTTAGATTTCTATATGTATTTTATGCTTCATCAGGTTATTTCTTTATCTTTTTCTTCCTCTGCTTACAAGTGAGATTCTCCCTTGATAGGAGCCTTACATGATAGACAGCTTAATGTTTTTCTTACACCTCATACACATTTATTAAAGTATAGCTTAGTTACGGGAAAGGGCCTTTGGTTTGCACCCTATTTTCACTACTGGAGCTATAAACTCTCCTTTATATGACCGAAGTCGAGACGACATCTAAAAAATTCTTTGATATTTTCTTATCATTCTGTTCCTCTATGACTGTCCCTGTGACAAGACAACCTAATATTGAACCCGGACTATTAGATCAAACACATATTGCTTTGAATCTTTTTAATACTATTCTCAAAACAACCACTATCCAGGTAGAACTTGAAAATTCATGGGCAACAATTGAAAGGGACATAAACATCCAGGAACAGTTGGAAGCTAGACAACAACCTAGAAATCAACCCTAGCTTCCCTTGCCAAAGGTTGACATTTCTTCCTTCTCTACCCCTTAATAACTTTCGGATGCCTAGACACTGTACTTCTAAGCCTTAAGTACAGACTCAGGAAGAACATCTTTTTGGCGCCATTGCTGGGGACCGAAGTTATGAAATCTTTTTCCCTGGGAAAACGACATTTTTAGTTGAAAGTGCCACCCTTTGATAGTGAAAAAATAGTGCACACCTTTTAAAGGCTTTCCAATCTTTCACTTGGTGACTCCATGATTAATAAGCTAGCATCCAGACGAAGTAATACTAGGCAAAACCCGGATGGTAAACAGACCACATCCATTACCTATACTGAGAAGATTTTATAGACGAGAGGCTCTCTAATAAGATATCTAGAATGGATCTAGAACAGGCCAAAGCCGATTCTTTTGCCAAAAATGATTTCAGGAGGAATCCCAATCCCCCAAACCAGCAAAGGCAGATAAAAAACGAAGATCAGCAGATACAAACTCCTCTAAAGAACGAAAATTTTATAGGAGGGAATGATCTCCAAGATTTCGGAGATTTAGAGGATGATGTCACGAACTTGGGTGATGACTGCACACAACCTTATTTGACTAGAGAGGATTATGAAAAATCTATAAACACTCAAAAATCGTCTATTGTGGGTGAAGAAATAGATTATACTGACCTTTGTAGTTATCAAGAAGAAACCGGTATGATAACGCCCGAGGTCCAACCTAGGTATAACTTGAGATCTAAGGGTAAGCCTATTTCAACTAGTCAACCTAAGAAAATTCTCCCAAGAGGTCAAACTTATGAGCCTACCCCAGAAGAAACCGTGTTACCTAACATCAAAGCAAAAGTAGTAAACGCGCAAGAAACCGAAGTGGAAAAGGTTGAGACTAAAACATAGGAAACCAAAGCAGCTAATACAAATACACCTTTAACCAAGATCATGAGTAATAAGGCAGTCCAAACAAATAAGTTGGAAAAGAAGGATTCGGAAGTCCCAACTAGAGAAACAGACAAGGTGAGCGGAGTTTTCAGTTTTGAAAATGAGATAAATAAAATTAAGATACCAATTCCTCTGGTAGAGTTAACGAAAAACCTAGTTTATTGAAAGCAGATTACCAAAGTGATAGGTGTTTCAGAGCTAGAAAGCCAATCTGACTTTTGAACCTGGAAGATGATAAGCACAACATCACTTTTGGTCCACATTTTGAAGGAGCCAAAGACACTATTGATCCCTTTTATGTCACCTTAAACGTATACGATCAACTGCTACATAATTGAATGCTAGACTCCAAAGCCTCACATAAGGTGATGCCTAAAATTATTATGGACAGATTGGGTCTCCAGATCACCAGACCTTACGGAGATCTTTACTCATTTGATTCGGGAAAAGTTAAGTGTATGGGAATGATAAAGGATTTAGTAGTCACCATGGCACAGGTCCCATTTAAGAGCATCTTGATGGATGTGGTCATTGCTGATATTCCCCCCAAGTACGAATTACTGTTGTCTAGGTCATGGGGAGCCAAGGTGGGGGGTTCTCTTCAACTGGATATGACGTACACCACGATTCCTTTGTTTTGTGGTAAATTTACTCGATTGTACAGGGAGACGAGGTTAGCATATACAGTAAGAAACTCTCAAAATCCGAACAATTTCCCTATTTACATTGCAGATCAAGATTTAGAAAATTGTATCTTATCTTTTGACGATGGTTTAGATGGTTGCATAGAGGAAAACAATATAGAGAATGAAGAGTCAGGTTACATGACCAATGATATGTGTAGCACCGGTATCTGGAAAATGTTTTTTGATGGTGCCTTGTCTTGCGAAGGGGCTGGTGCAGGAGAGCTTTTTGTGGCACCTGAAGAAAGGTTCGTTGTCCCTTTTTCTTACAGACTGCAATGGGATATAGATTATAGTAACAATGTATGTGAATATTAAGCCTTGGTCTTAGGATTAGAGGCTGCTAGGAGGCTAAAAATAAAAAACCTAGAGGTATACGGAGATGCGGAGTTGATAGTCAAACGAATAAATCGGCAATACCAGGCCAAGCATCCTAGATTAAGAGCATACAGAAATTGTGCCTGGGATCTAATGGAGAAAGTTTTCTCATCTGTAAATGTCCACTTCATCCCACGCACAAAAAACTTACAGGCTGATGCATTAGCTAAAGCAGCTTCAACTTTCACTCCTCCTACAACTTTTAAATTGAAGTATCACATAGAGATAAGACACAGACCATCTATACCGGATAATATCCAGTACTCGTAGGTTTTTGAGGATGATGAACAAATTAAGAAGTTTCTTGAAGCAGTAGGTGAATTTTCCGAAACTCACGGAGAACAAGAAAATCAGAATGACCATATATGGATCATGCAAGAAGGGGAGGACCCTGAAGCTTTCCAAGACAAAATCACAAATCATCGCATGTTGGTCCTAAAAAATAACTAGATTCCGAAAGCACTGATCCCTCTAGAAAGACTGTTTGATAAAAAAAACATACCTATAAAATCCACCTTACAACCCCAACCAGAAGAGGTTGAGGACTATGAAATAGGAACCAAAGAAGAGTCCAGGATGGTTAAAATATCTAAACTCCTCCCCCTTCAAAATAAAAGGCAAGCATAAGGACCTACTCAGAAAATTTAAATATGTTTTCGCCTGGTCTTACGACGAGTTAAGAATCTACGACACTATCGTGACCGATCACAAGATACCTCTAAAGCCTGGGGTCAAATCCTTTAGACAAAAGCTTAGGCAAATCAACCTCATTTTATTGTCTATGGTCGAGAGAGAAGTGAAGAAACTTTTAGAGGCAAAAATTATAGTACCTCTGAGATATTCCGACTGGGTGGAAAACCTGGTCCCGGTCAGAAAAAAGAGTGGGGAAATTAGACTGTGCGTGGATTTCAGAAATCTAAATAAGTCCTCTCTTAAAGACAACTATCCGCTGCCTAAAATGTCTCACGTGCTAGAAAAGGTAGTTGGGGCAAACATAATGTCTATGATTGACAGTTTCTCTGGATATAATCAAATTGCCATGAATGAACAAGATAAAGAAAAAACAACTTTTACTACCCCTTGGGGTACCTTCATATATGATAAAATGCCTTTTAGTTTGATGAATGCAGGAGCCACATTCCAACGCGTTATGGACATTCCTTTCATCGGAGAGAGAGATAAGTTCGTAGTCATCTATCTCGATGATTTAATGGTTTTCTCCAAATCCGACGAAGAGCATTTGGTACATCTTAAACAAACATTCGAAAAATGACGCAGGTTTGGTCTGTCCTTAAACCCCAAGAAATCACACTTCACCATGCAAGAAGGTAAACTTTTGGGTCATATTGTATCTAAGGATGGAATTAAGATTGATCCTAAGAGGGTTGAAGCGATAGACACTATAAACATTCCTATAAATGTAAAAGAAATTCAATCTTTCTTAGGAAAAATAATTTTTTTACGAAGATTTATCCCAAATTTTGCTGAAATTGTAAAATTGATCACAGATATGTTGAAAAAGAACAGCGAAGTAAAGTGGACAATAGAGGCCAAAGCGTCGTTCGCACAAATTAAGAAATCCATAGCCGAGGCACCTGTATTGGCAAGCCTTGATTATCTAAAAGAATTTCTTATTTTCTCGTTTGCCTCCGAACACACGATTGTTGTGGTGCTCGTCCAAAAAAATGAAGAGGGTTTCGAACAACCAATCGCCTTTTTCAGCAAAAGCCTCAGAGACACATAACTTAAATATGATATAATAGAAAAACAAGCGTATGACATGGTAAAAGCACTGAAGTCATTTAGAACATATGTATTACACTCGAAGATAATCACGTACATACCTACAAGTTCTGTGAAAGATATTTTGGTACAACCAGACAGTGATGGGAAAAGAGGACGATGGCTTGCCAAGATTCAAGAATTTGACCTGGAAATCAAACCTACTAAACTGACAAAGGGACAAGGCCTGGCCAAACTTTTGGTTGAATCAAATCTCAGAGCTCTGGATATAAACTACCTGTAGGAATGTGAGGAAGACATAAACATAAACGAGCTTGATGAATGAACAAATGCAATTAAGATCGAGGAGAAGTTCATATCATCAGAATGGTACATAAACATAATATCCTACCTGCTAACTCTAAAATGCCTGAGTGAACTATCACAATCAAAATCCAGGACTTTAAAGCTTCATGCGGTTAAGTATTGTATTGTCAAAAACCAACTATATTGGAAAGACCCACTCAGTTTCTTGTTAATATGCTTAGTCGAATCGGAAACAGAAAGGGTTATAAGTGAATTTCACGAAGGAGTGTGTTGAGGACATCACGCTTGGAGGGCCACAACTTAAAAATTTTTGAGGGCTGGGTATTATTGGCAAAAACGTTTCTCAGACGTTAATGCCAAGGTCCGAGCCTGTAACCCTTGTCAGTGATTTGCAGGCAAACAAAAACTCCCGGTGCTACCTTTAGTTCCGGTCAAAACTAAAGCCCCTTTTCAACAATGGGGGATAGATATTATAGGAGAGCTTAATCTGTTATACATGAATATCACTCTGCTTTGGTAACCAATTTTTTCAAAACCCGATATACATCCCAAGTTCAGATAGGACTCCCTGATTAAAAACATCAAAAATTATTTCTTTTGATGCAAGCCGATAACCACAAGATCTGTTGGGTCTCCTAGAACTGTTTTTATTGTCTCAACGCAGACCTGAATTCAGTAATGAGAAGGAGAAATTCGTGAAAGGGACTACAACTAAGTGCAAAAAGTATCTGAGTTTTGAAAGCTTTTCGAAGGTAAAAGACGAAGTCCCTTTCCCCTTCGGTATCCTGTTCTAAGGAACATTTTCGTTGGATTAAATCCATTTGATTACATTTACCCAATATAGGCACGTGGTCTACTGTTCTTCCCGTCTTGCAGGAAAATGAGATCCCTAGGTGGAGCCTATGTTGGAGCCCCCTTTGTTTTTTAGCCTTTTTTTAAAATTTTATATCTTAATGCTTGAAATCGAAAGCTGGTTTTTGTATTTTCCTTTCTTTTCCCCAAAATCTCAGAAGTCTCATCGCGCAAGCAGCAACGGTTATCATACTCTTAAGGAAAGATTTATTATTTAGTCATTTAAACGAGTCTCTACTTTTTAACCTCGGGATGTCGCATGTCGGAAGTTATAGCGGTGTTTGCTACGACAAACCAATATTCAGTCGGGGTTTTTAAAAATAAGTTGAAGCGAAAAAATCGCCTCATCAAAACCTTAGAAGCCAAACTAGCCACAACAGAGGAAGTTGCCATGGACCAGGCGAACACAGGAATAGAACAAGCAAGAATGGCCAATAAAAAGGAAATCGAGCTTCTCAAAGCTAAGCTCGAACAAGTAGAGCTGGTAGCTCAGACCAGTCAAATACAGGTAGGCTAGCAAAGAGACTTGATTGAGTAGCTACAGGTTAGATTAGAGTTCGCCAAAAGCCAAGTTATAAATATCAAGATATTCTAGTCCCAGGCCATGGAGATTTGGAGCAGAGTTTCTGCAGCCCAGTGAAGTTTACTTGCCAAGGTAGAGATGATTCAGGACAACTGCCTGCTTGTTGATCAAGTATTGGAAAACTTGTATGTCAGAGAGAGAGAAGTTGGAGTAGCTCAGGTCACATTTCAAGAGGCTGTAATAGCTACAACAAATAGGGAATCAACAAATAGTTCCGAGTTTTCCATTTCGAAATAGACCTGAGGTAATATTTTGTTGAAAGAATGGGAACGCAACATATCAGAAGGCAAATTGCAGGCGAAGAGGATAAGGAAATCCTAGGAAGAGGCCTTCGGCTCTGTAGATGGAGATCTGTTAGGCATTGATAGTGAGAGAAATGTTGAGACACTGAACCAAATGAATATAGAGAAATTATCACTTGATATAAATGAGAAAGAAGAAGGAGATTCAGTCGAAGTCTCACAAGTAACTCAGGCAGACATAGTTCAAATAGATAAATGGATTATTAAACCAAGTATGCGATTGTGCACTATCGACACCCTAGACCGACAGATGGAAGAAAGGTTACCACAATTAGTCAGATATTATTATATTTTTTAGGCCAATTGTCAAGCAGAACCTTCTAGGTTGATATCTCGATTGGTGGAGAAATGTGTCACTTGTACCGAGCATGCGAAGGGGCAGGCTTTTGGTAATAAATAAAGACAAGGATAAATAAATGAAACGATTGATCTCCTTCTTGTTGTAACTGAAAATCCTGGAATGATTGAGGTTCCATCATATGTAAATCTGTATAAATATACAATAGAAGAAAGGAACAAGGGCTGGACTTTTTTGGGTCGATTGTAATAGAGTTTTTCTCCCTCGAGAGTTAATCTAAAGAAAATACAAAGATTCTCGATTCCGTCACAACTGTGTTATGAGTTTGTTTCCTTGTATTCCATATCTAATTTCATTTCATATATGTATCTGATGAATGTTTCGCTATAATTTAGTACAACCTCTACTATAGTGAATTAATTTCAGTTTTCTATATCATTTACTGTTTTTCCTCTGTACCGACTATCAGCAGGTATAAGACCAGTGAACACTTTATATTTCTATATATATATTATGCTTCATCAGGTTATTTCTTTATCTTTTTCTTCCTTTGTTTACAAGTGAGATTCTCCCTTGATAGGAGCCTTACATGATAGACAACTTAATGTTTTTCTTACACCTCATACACGTTTATTAAAGAATAACTCAGTTACGGGAAAGGGCCTTTGGTTTGCACCCTGTTTTCACTACTGGAGCTATGAACTCTCCTTTATACAACCGAAATCGAGACAACATCTAAAAAATTCTTTGAGATTTTCTTATCATTCTATTCCTCTATGACTGACACTATGACAAGACAACCTAATATTGAACCCGGACTATTAGATCAAACACATATTGCTTTGAGTCTTTTTGATACTATTCTTAAAACAACCACTACCTGGGTAGAACTTGAACGTTCGTGGGCATCGATTAAAAGGGACATAAACATCCAGGAACAGTTGGAAGCTAGACAACAACCTAGAAATTAGCCCTAGCTTCCCTTGCCGAAGGTTGACATTACTTCCTTCTCTACCCCTTAATCACTTTCAGATGCCTAGACACTGTACTTCAAAGCCTTAATTACAGACTCTCGAACAACATCTTTTTGGTTCCATTTTCGGGGACCGAAGTTATGAAATATTTTTCTCTGGGAAACCGACATTTTTCGTTGAAAGTGCCACCCTTTGATAGTGAACAAAGAGTGCACACCTTTTAAAGGATTTCCAATATTTCACTTGGCGACTCCATGATTAATAAGCTGGCATCCAGATGAAGAAATACCAAGCAAAACCTAGATGGTAAACAGACCACACCCATTACCGATCCTGAGAAGATTTTAAAGGCGAGAGGCTCTCTTAAGCCGACCCCTGCAGTCTAATAGCTTAAATACCCACAACAGAAGACCAAGAGTTCTTTTGAACCTTCAACTTCATGCAACCCTCTTTTCAACACTAAGGATATAACATCAAACTGATCCGAAGTTAGAAGCGAAACCCATCCGATAACGTCTGTAGTACATAAAGGAAAAAGTCCTGTAGAAAATTTATCTGTTGTTGATATATCGTCGAATCTTCAATTAAATTTTGCAACCTCACACAGTCTCGAAGAATATTTCACACATCCAGTTTCCACACCCGTTGGTTCTCCTGATTACATCTCTTGCAAGTTCGAAGAGACAAGCCCTCGCATCCCTTACTAATCATCCTTGTATTTTTCTCCCCACGAAGAAAGTAAAGATTCACTTTTAATATTCCAAAACCCCCTTCACAACTTTCCACTAATAACGATGGCAGCCGCCAAAGGGGGAGGTGGAGGGGTTGTCGGAGGAGGAGGTGGAGGTGCTCCTAGGGGAGGATTTGGAGGCCAAGGGCCTGCCCCCCCCTCCCTGAGTGTTTGCTAAAGTGGCAGCAAGATATTCTCCTTTGGTATTGCCCATTCCTCTGCATGACCTTCCCAAAAATTATATAAAAAAATTTCCAAAATTCATTGGGGAAGGATATCTGACCGCAGTCGAACACATAAATTTCTTTGATCAATTCGCAGACATCATAGGTCTCGAACATGAAGATGTGTATTCGAGGCTTTTTGTCCAAACCTTCAAAGGTCAGGTCCGAACTTGGTTTCGGAGTCTACCTACAGGATATATCTTGTCCTATGATGCCTTGGAAGATGCTTTCCTTAGACAATGGGGTGAAAGAAAGGACCACCTATATTATTTAACCAAGTTTGGGTCTTTAAGAAAAAAAATTTCAGAAACAGTTATGGAGTTTATTCAAAGATTCAACAAGCTGTATAACAAAATCCCAGCCAAGGTTAAAATGTCCCAACCCGCAGCCAAAGTAACTTTCGCGGGGGATTTCGAACCAGATTTTACACTTCTTTTACGAGAAAGAAGGGGGGCTACTCTAAACCGAATGCAATATGACGTTGTAGAAATTGAGTCAAATATGATGGCTTCTGGTAAGTTAAAATCTAAAGTAGAAGCGGGAAACCAAGAAACTACACGCTTTAGAGAACAAGCAGGGCCGTCAGGGTCTAATAGATACACAGATGACAAAGTAGACGATATGGCTAGGGTAATTAAGGAACTGTCTAATAAGATATCCAGAATGGAGCTAGAACAGGCCAAATCCGATTCTTTCACCAAAAAGGATTTCAGGAGGAATCCCAATCCCCTTAACCAACAAAGGCAGATAAAAAACGAAGATCAAAAGATACAAACTCCCCTAAAGAATGAAAATTTTATAGGAGGGAATGATCTCCAAGATTTCGGAGATTTAGAGGATGATGTCACGAACTTGGGTGATGACTGCACACAACCTTATCTGACTAGAGAGGATTATGAAAAATATCTAAACACTCAACAATCATCTATTGAGTGTGAAGAAAGAGATTATACTGACCTTTGTAGTTATCAAGAAGAAACCGGTATGATAATGGTCGAGGTCCAACCTAGGTATAACTTGAGATCTAAGGGTAAGCCTATTTCAACTAGTCAACCTAAGAAAATTCTCCCAAGAGGTCAAACTTATGAGCCTACCCCAGAAGAAACCGTGTTACCTAACAAGAAAGTGAAAGTAGTAAACGCGCAAGAACCCGAAGTGGAAAAGGTTGAGACTAAAACACAGGAAACCGAAGAAGCTAATACAAATACACCTTTAACCAAGATCATGAGTAATAAGAAAGTTTAGACAAATAAGTTGGAAAAGAAGGATACAGAAGTCCCAACTAGAGAAACAAACAAGGTGAGCGAAGTTTTCAGTTTTGAAAACGAGATAAATAAAAGTAAGATACCAATTCCTCTGGTAGAGTTAGCGAAAAACCCAGTTTATCGAAAGCAGATTACCAAAGTGATAGGCGTTTCAGAGCTAGAAATCCAATCTAACGTTTTGAACCTAGAAGATGATAAGCTCAACATCACTTTTGGTCCACATTTTGAAGGAGCCAAAGACACTGTTGCTCCCTTTTATATCACCTTAAACGTATGCGATCAACTGCTACATAATTGCATGCTAGACTCCGGAGCCTCACATAATGTGATGCCTAAAATTATTATGGACAGATTGGGTCTCCAGATCACAAGACCTTACAGAGATATTTACTCATTTGATTCANAGATACCAATTCCTCTGGTAGAGTTAGCGAAAAACCCAGTTTATCGAAAGCAGATTACCAAAGTGATAGGCGTTTCAGAGCTAGAAATCCAATCTAACGTTTTGAACCTAGAAGATGATAAGCTCAACATCACTTTTGGTCCACATTTTGAAGGAGCCAAAGACACTGTTGCTCCCTTTTATATCACCTTAAACGTATGCGATCAACTGCTACATAATTGCATGCTAGACTCCGGAGCCTCACATAATGTGATGCCTAAAATTATTATGGACAGATTGGGTCTCCAGATCACAAGACCTTACAGAGATATTTACTCATTTGATTCA
>SNQJ01S0039917.1:23927-42404 GCA_010110895.2 Picea sitchensis
CCTCAAGGGCCATGCTCAAGTCAATCCGCTCTCGTACTCCATGTCTAGGATCATGTGGGCCTCGAGACATGATCTCCTAGTTATCCCTAGATATCGGGGATAACAATGACAAAAAACTATTTAACACGAACGAATGACTATAGTTTTGGAGGGCCATAGAGATGATCGGTCATGTCGAATCTTTACCAGCCCGTCTAGTAAAGATTTTATGAATTGCCCTGAGTGATTTATTATTTGGCTCGTTTTTACAAGTCTACAATAGAATCGCCAGGCAGGGAGAGCGGAGGCATCGTGGAAGAGGAAGGCAGGCATTGAGTAATTGTATTTTAATTTGGCTACGGGGTGAAGAAATTGCTAATGTGTCTGGCTGAAGAGGCGGTATGATTTCAGTTCGTTGCCCTTTTAGTTCTATTTTTATTCCTTGAGTGGTTTTTGATATTTTCTTCTTACTCGAAGTTGTTTTCCTCATATCCTCATCCACACCCAAATTTTCTCAAAAATCTGAAGAACCCACCGAGCTTACCATGGCCTAATGCTTTTAGCAATCAAAGCCTTTGGAATTTCGGTAGTTTCTTTGCATTTATTGGAAAATAATTCGTCAGTGGTATTCTCTAAGGTGTGTTGTAAAGTTTCTAACGTTCTCATTAAAGTTCAGACTGAAACCTGTTCTTTACTCTTTTTCTACTATTTATCATATTGTGGGTAATTTGTAATCTGCCTTCCTCTAAAATCCATAATTATTGTTTTTACCCAACTCCAGTATGATACCTATAAATGTAATCTGTTCTGTGAAATTGTTCAATCCATGTATTTGTTCTTTTAATTAATTCAGTTTTGTTATGATATTGGTTTACGAGCTTCTGGTTCGAAATTATTTTTGTACCTGCCGCTGTGTACTGCATTTTGTCTTCTGAATCTTGTCTGGTGAATATGAACAAGTGTGTGTATGGTTTCGCAAGCATTCCCGTGTGCACGGTAGTTCTGAAGCTCTTCAAATTTCCGGCAACTAGGGACGGTGTTTGAGCAATTCCCGGTTAGACGAGAGGCGAAGAAATCGTCCCTGGATTCAGTGAGTTTTTATTAGAAATGAAAGGTTTATAAAATTATATTTAAACATGAAAGTTTTGGAAACCCATAAATGTTGATAGGTGAAGAAATCGTTCTCGATTCAATGAGTTGATTGTTTGATATCTATGCACACATGAAAAATGTTCTGATAAATATAGGTAGGACGAGTATCCATTTTAATAGAGAATTTGTAGAATATGATTTATTTACTAAGAGATACATCTACCAATTCAACCCTGGTCTCAAATGGTTGATTGACATCTAGAAACTCAAACCTATTTACTTGCTCCAATCCCACCTACACGCAACTAAAATTTTCAACTAAATTTTGTGCCTTCATATGTTTGAATAAAATTGACAGAATACTCTGTTGACACCTTTCTCCAGGTTGCAATTGTCCAAGGCCTTTCAGGGACTGATTCTCTTCGCCTCGGTGTTGCCTTTATTCAAAGATATTTTCTTGTAATACGAGTCTTGATTTCCTCTCCAACTCGGGGTAAGTCAAAGATTCTCGGTGAGATGCTGAACTCTGAGTGATGTGTTTGGAGTTGCCATGCCTATCTTACAGAACGTAATTTTATGCAAAGTAATATTCCATCTTTCGAAAGATTTTTGATTCTGGAATCTGGATTGATTTTGACCAGGAAATCACAACATTTTCAATGATGTTGGGGTTCCTTGGTCGGAATATCGTTACTATGATCCTAAAACTGTGGGACTAGACTTTGAAGGGATGATTGCAAACATTAAGGTAAGACAGTTTTTTTACCCTGGGTCTTTTCACAGAATTAGATGTTAGGTATATGCACTGTTAATTATTTGATTATTCAGAAGTAATGAAGTATAAAAACGAAAGAAAAATGCAAAAGATCTCATATTATTCAGAGAGGATACTTGATTAAATTTGCATGGAGGAGACCCTGCAGTTGATTACTGCATCCTACTACCTTCACCTTCCTACCCTGCAACTGATTACTGCATTCTGCTACCTTCACCTTCCTAAACATTTTCCTTGCCACTAGCTGCCTCTTGATGTTCTTCAATGTAGTAGTTTTCAAGGGTCCCTTGGCATTGCTAGTTTTTATGCATTCTTGCATGAAATTAATTTTACCTCTGGATAACTCATAACAAATGTACAAAGAGGATTATAATTTTTCCATGAATCAACAATTTTTCCAAAAGCAAGAAAATCCTATTTTCTGGGACGGTTTCAATAGCTACCTCCTTGAATGCTGTTTCGTTGGTGTCCCCATATCTCGTAGGCTTATAATCTGACAGACTAGTGGACAAATTAAACTACATTGAAACCAACTTTTGACATTTTATCAGAATATGCATACTTGATATTTTATACATTTCCTTCGGTGTCAATGAGGATGTTTCTTGAAGCAATTCTGCCCCATTCTAGGCTCAACGCATGCCATGCCTTTGAACCAGGCGTTCAACATAAACATTATCCTTCTATTCCTTTATTTATAAGCAAAACCAAAGCAAAGAGTACCACATACCTATGTCTAGACCATCATATCCAATAAATGTGGGAAAAATGCTCCAACAAGACAGTGGATAGGTAAGTCTAGCATCCAATGGCAGACTTCAAACCTTTGAGAGGTAGCCAGACTCACCACGGAGGCCATTTGACACGTTGTTCTTTCATATTTTAAGAGGGGAAAAAGCAAAAACGCCACGAAAGCGAATGCAAACAAGGAAACACACTAAAAACAGTTTCTTGCATTTATTATTCTAAAAATGAATGCAAACAAAACCATCCAGAAACGCAAAATTGGCACCATTTACCTACCAAATCGACATGATCGAGAGGATAAGAAGTCTTTTTTTTTTGCTGTTGTTGTTATGAGTTGATCGACATCCCTCCAATCTATCTGCTCCTCCAAATCCAACCATTTCCCTCGCTGCATAAATAGGCAATGTACTTATTACCAACAAAAAAGCAAAGACAACACTGCAATAACTTGTTACAGTCGATTTCTTTCAGCCAGAGGAATCCACGACCTGTTCTTCCCTCTTTTACTTTCTTCACATGCCATCGTCACTGCAGATGGCATCCATCACACTGTTACTATTGCCATGTCTCATTCATTTACTACTGTTTGAATTTTAAATTTTGTTTGGAATTTGAGCATTTTCGTATTAAGGCGTGTGTAGCCGGAACGGAATGTGTAAGACATCGGACTGACGGTTTCTCATGTCCCGATTGAGTACCACAGTTTCCAATTCCATGATCATCTCACAGTTTCACACTTAATAGATGTAAATGGGGAAGGTGGACATAAATCTCTGCTTGACTCCATCGCGTAACATTCAAGCATTACCATTTTCACAGAATCCCAATGCAGGCTTCAAGATAGAGGCCAGTTCTTTCGGGGTCGTCTCTCTCTTTCTCCACAAATCATCCGCCTCAATGAAAAAACATTTCTTTATAAGTACCAAATTCACGACTATTTTGTTTGTGTTTTGGTGGATCCTTATCAACCCTTCGAATTCAAACCAGAATCTGGCCGGACAATGAAATGAATGGGGCAGGCCTTGAAAGGAAGGAGAAATCTGGCAGGACAATGAAATGAATGGGGGGATGCCTTGAAAGGAAGGAAAGAAGGTCATGAAAGCTATTATTTCATGCATGAAGACCCCAAGATCGGTCAATCTAGAAGCTATCGGACATTGTAGTAGGTCCAGGGCGAGGGGGAGCTTCTTTTGTTACTTTTCATTTTTGTGAAGCTTCAGCTAGGTGGCAATGAAGAATTAGAATGAAGTGAGTGTAATGATTCAGTTGGGGGGTCCAATCTTTGATTAAAAGTGGTGCTACTGGTATCATCACTTTTTCGATTCAAGGGTCAATTTCAGGGTTCTGTTCGCAATGTCAAGGGAGCGATTTCAAACAAGTTGCAATAATTTGCAATTTAACCACCTCCCCCCAAAATGGTGCCACCGGTAGCATCACATTTTGATTTTAGGGTCAATTTCAAGGTTCTATTTCCAATGCCAAGGGTGCGATTTCAAGCATGGGGGTTGATTTTAGTGTTTTTTACCCAAACATATCATATTTTTGCGCTAGAGTTCTTGTTTTGACATCACAGTTCTCATTAAGTTGGTAATATGTTAAGGCCGTACAATAAGAATAAGGCACAGAAATCGAGATCGCCATTTAGTTGAAGTTTGGCACGATTTCCAAGGCACCTTGCTGAGAGAATTCCATACAACAGGGTATTGTACCGTACAACAAAGATTTGGGCACAATTTTCGAGGCATAGTTTGTTGCTGTGTTGACGGTACAAGGCCGTACATGCAGTACAACAATTTGGCATTCTTTTCAAGGTAGACTTGGCACAAAAATCTATCTGGACTGTTGGTACATTTGTCTAGATAAGTATTGAGTATTTAATGATGAAAATATTGCTGTTGTAAAATCAGAGTTTTCCTATGAGCTCAATAAGAAGAAAATATCCTTGACTGGTTTTCCCCTTGTGGGTTTTTGTAAGGACATTGCCCATAAATTTTCTTGTGTCAAATTTGGTTGAATGCTATCCATTGTTTATTTAATTTCCGTTGCTGATTTTCAGTTTACTTAGCCCATGTATTTTTGCTCATAAAGTACAATAGTCTGCTGGTAAATTTAATGTATTACTGTTGAATTTATTGGAGGTTGAAATCTGATTTGTGACTAAGTGTTTGTTTGAGATATTTCTACAACAACTTTGCATAATTGTTGGCTATCTTGGACAACAATGTTCAACTATTTCTTTCACTACCTTGGAACACCTCCAAGGTCTTTAGCATTCTAGTAGACGCCTACAAGAATCATCAAAGGAAAAACATGCATGTCATAGCCATTTATGTTACATTTATCCCATCCATGGGAATTTCAATTCATAATCGAAGCATATATATTCATAACTCAAGATAAAGTGTCCAGATCATTCCAATACTTGTTTGTATGAATATATCTCTACTCCATAAGGCTACCATGGGTGAGATTCATCTCACTGTCTTTTTTGACACATCCAAAATATATATTGCCTTCTTGACCTTGGCTACCACATACTATGAATATCTCATAACATAACATAATATGGACGTTTCAAAAACATCCTACAAAGTTTTTTCCAGAAATCTTACTCAACATCTCATAACATATTCATTCAAGTTGCATCTTCCTTGCTCCTTGCTACACTCACCCTTCTAGGTTCAAGCATCTCCTTCTCCACTAAACAATTCCTTAGGCTATCCATCTTGCCAAGGCATTCATGAAAATACAAATACATACTTATAGAGTCTCAATGTTAGGGTTTCTTGCTAATAATCTCTAAGATACCATAGCTTAAAGTGATCAAGACATAACACATAGTTCTAGTGTCATTAAAGTTGCATCCTCCCTATGTTTTCTAGCTTATTGCCACCATAATTTATTCTTACTAGATAGATCCATCATCTAACTTGTAACATACATAGAGTTATGATGGGGTGTCATCATAAAAATTTCTATAAAAAATTTAAATATATTTCATACAAAAACTAGATTTTGCAACTATGAGATTTGTCTCATAATGTTGGGCCCTTGTAGTAGAAACCAATTTCCTTATGGGATTACACTCATTTGCATATCCAACGACATTTCTACCTACAATCCCATCCTTTTTGATAAATGTTTCATCCAACCAAAAGATCCCCATGCATAGTAAGGTGAAAAAAATATGAGATCTGTTGCATCAGTTGGTAGATCTTGAAGGCATCAACCTAGTAGTAAGAGGCCGCACTGGCTTAGTGGGGGTTACAGGGATAAAATGGGATGTCCAAACCATAGATAAGGGACGAGCCTTCCCTATAAGTGGCCACAACCCTGTAAGGGCAGTAAGATCCCTAAAAAGGCTTGCCGCAACGTTGTTACAACAATGTTGAAGGAGGACATAAAGTTTAAGGACTAACTATAGTCCAAAACAATCTAGCCGCAACTATTGTGAGCTGCTACAGGTCTCGTGGAGAAGGATTTGAGGCTGGCCACATGAACTTAGGATGAAAATCCTCCAAGAACCCTAGCTGTAGCTTCATCTAGTCAAGCCGCAACAAGAAAAAAAAAAGGGCCGAAACCCTATTGTAAGGGATTAAACAATTGGGACAGTTCTTGGAGAGGTACGAACCCCAGAAAAATGATTCCAACACCTTGTTTATAGGATTAGATTAAGCCCTCCTACAGGTTGGCCACAATTTCCAACCCTAACCACAATAAGAGATCTGAACCTCTTAGCCTGCAAACCAAGGGCTTAAAAAACAACTAAAAAGAGTCATGTTGTAGACAAATTTCTGAAGGAAGAAAATCTTTAG
Organism: Picea sitchensis; assembly: GCA_010110895.2. NCBI lineage: Eukaryota > Viridiplantae > Streptophyta > Pinopsida > Pinales > Pinaceae > Picea > Picea sitchensis. Next base: position 30,336 of record SNQJ01S0039917.1, read on the forward strand.
TCAAGGGCTAGATGGATTGTTATAGCAAACAATTGTTCGGTTCACGTGGAAGGCAATAAAAAACATGAACATTCCCTGAGGAAGCAAACAAACAAAGATACAAGAATTTCCTAAGAGAATTATGTAACGAAGTATGCAACTATGTGTTGTTTCTTGCACGAATATGGATGTCTAGTAAGCATTCATTGAACCACATTAAATTGGGCAACAATATATTGTGACAACAATATACCCATCTTGAAACTTATGGAAATTTGTGACAATATTTATCTATGGAGAAGCTAACGTGAATATGCCTTATCAAGCATTGTAGCCTATGATGATTATAACCATAACAATCATTGAGATTCAGTGAAGTCATGAGTGATGAGTTGCATTCATGATGATTATTGGAATATACATTGTTTCAAAGAATTGCATGCATGCACAATAATATGTGCACTTGTGCCTAGCTCAAATTGTGTATATAATTCTGGGATGTTTGCACACTATTATGCCATTCATGGATATGGTCATAGTTGATGAGTATGTATACTTAATGCCAAAAGGATCCTTCTTTTGATGGCAAGACACATTCATATGTATGTATGACAATTGCAGTTGCGAAGGATACTTCACCAATATGTATACCTTTGACAATAAGGAACCTTGGCATAAATTGTATGCATAAGGACAACACAATGACCTCAACAAAGAAACTACAAGTATTCAGACCCAGAAGAGATATTGTTGGGGCTACATTTGTGATAGAATACCAAGACAAATAGTGATCCTTGGTTGTTTGATCTTGATGATGCAGACCTCAGTAACATAATTGACAACAAGCTCAATGGCAGGTAGCCACAAAAATCTACATGAGGTCACTTGGAGTTTTGGACAAGCACATGACCACATTTGCATACTTAAAGACGAAGATCGACATTACTATATGTCAATTTGTGCCAAGATGATCAATAGTTGGCATTGGTGGCAGCATTAACTACATAACTTAGCTAGAAAGCAAGAAATATTATTTCTCATCATGACATGAATAAGCAAGTGGTTGAAGGAACTACCGTTAATCACCTCAGGTATGTATTTTTCTCATTAAACAATTGGTTTGTATAAGGGATTGGATCTTGTGCACTTTGTAAGGAGGGTCATTATCCCTGGCATGGGTACCCTCTTAGTTTGCACAAGCTGTCAATATATATATGATCCAGGTGGATATTGGGGGCCACCCACCTGTTCCAAATTCCAATTGGCTCATCTTGACGATCTTCAGTTCAACACGTTTCCCTGTAATGGGGACAATTCTTGGTAATTGTGGATTCTTCAATTACGAGGCTATCCTAAATCCCTACACAACATCCATGTGTATATTGGTGGACAACCACCTATTCCAATTGGCTTATTTTGGAAGTTTTCATGTCGGTACATCTTTCTGTACTTCTAGGGCCGTTTTGGGGCTATAAACAATGTTTTCTTTGTTTTCCACAGTCAAACTGTAGATAGAGTTACAGTTTGACAACATAATGCGTAGTTCTCAAAATGATATTTCCAACGGGCTATCACACGCCTAAAACAGAGATCGTATGCAAAAGTTACGACCCCGGGAAGTTAATGTACTAACTTACTCCAACGGGGCCCACAAGACTTTTGGCGCTTCATCTCCTAGGGTTAGGTTTTTGGATGTCTAGGGTTTTGGAATTCATGTTTATCATAAAAAGGCCTTCCGAGCCTCATTGTGATCATCTTCTTGCGAATGAAGGTATCTGTCACATCTCTTCTCAGAGATAAAGCTGCCACCATTCTAGCGAGTCTTGCACTCTGTATTTGTACAGTTTCTATACATTTCTTTCATTAATAGAAATAATGTATTGCTGTATCTCTCTGTTTCTAGCAATTTTTATGAGTATTTCATTGTAATATCTTTGCTTTCATTTCATTTCGAAAATAATCCGGATCAGTGGTACCAGAGCAGGCTGTTCTTGATCGTTTTTTAGTGCATGTCCCTGACGAGGTTCGAGTATAACAAGTTGCGTCTCGAGCTTATCTCTCTTGAGGAAAATCGCTCTCGCACACCCAAGAAACTCTCTATGGCGGTAGAAAAGAAAAACGATGGAGCATAAGATTCTATTAACCTGTTGCTTGAGCAAGCTCTCGCGTGACAGAGGGACGAAATGATGGAGAATTTTGCACACATCCTTCAATGCCTGACGATAGAAACATGCACATCTTCATCAGGGGACCACTTTGGAGGAACCTCTCCCTTCAAGGTACAAGTTAATTTTAATATTCCCGTATTTGAAGGTTAGATAGATGCAGATGCCTTAGAAAAATTGTTAAATCTGCTAGAAAATTATTTCTCTGTTCACAATTTTTCCGACAGGGAAAAGATCACCTTCGCACTTCTCAAGGCTCTCCCCCATGTCAAACATTGGTGGGAAACTTACTGGGAGAAAAGTTCCATAGAGGAATCTCGAATATATGGGGCCGAGCCCACTTGGTATTTTTTGTGTGGATGCGGTCAAGGAACAATACTACTCTATTGATAACTATGAAGACCAGTACATGAGATGGACCACACTATGACAAGAGAAGATCCAAACAATGTCGGAGTTCACAAATACTTTCCATACTTTGCGCACCAAGATGGGTATCAAAGACTCCGTGCGACATCTGGTTCTGAAATACTGTGGGGCTCTGCATAGGTACATCCAAACCGAAATGGATTTCCTAAACATATCATCATTGGGAGCTACCTATCTATATGCTGTCAAAATCGTGTAGAAATTTAGGCACTAGAACAAATGGGAGTTTGGGTCTGCAAATCCGCAACAACTAGAGCATGGTAAAGATGACCCTAACCAACATCCTCTAGCTAGTCCAAGACACAGGACAAGAAGGGTAAGGGAAAGACGAAGAATGACACTGGGAAGTGGTGCGACTTCCACAAAATCCCCTAGCACAACACCAATGAATGTCTCTCGAAACAATCATTGGTGGCCGAGGTCAAAGACAAGGAGCCAAACCTTGATTCATAATCTGATCCAGAAAATATTGAAAACAAACAGATCATCGACGCAGACCCCACTGCTACTGTCACAGCCACAACAATTCAACCAAAAGAACTAGTAGATCCTAAAGAGGGGGAGCCCCTCTTCCATTCATAGATGTGGGTGAAGGGGACCCCGTTTCATATCATTGTTGATGGTCGCAACCAGAAGAACCTCATCTCAGCTGAGGTCATCAAATAATTGGGGTTGTCGAAAACACCACACCTGCAGCCATACAACATTAGATGGCTTCACCAAGGATGAGATATTCGTGTCAGCCAACAAAGTTGCTTGTCCTATGGTGTCCAACCCTTCAAGGATGAGCTAGTGTGTGATGTTTCCCCTCTTGATGTCTGTGATGTTGTTTTGGGCCAACCATATATGTGGAAACGTCATGTTGTTTATGAGTCTCAACCCTGTAGTGTCATTATTACTTTGGGGGGTCAACTCTACAGGATACCAGAGGTAGTTCCGACTACTGTTCCATCAAAACAATGCTGCAAGGTAATCTCTCATACTACAAAATTCATCCTCTTCATAGTCTGTTTCAAGGATGCACACAAGGCCACTACAACCACTACAACCTCAACACCTTCTATCCAACAGAACCAGATTGCAGAAGAGAAAGAAGATATTGTTTCTTCACCTACGATGGTGCCTACACAACGCCCGTTAAGCCCAGAGACGACATGTTGGTGGAACAAATTCAACCCCGCCACTAATAGATTCGTGACAGCCTTCCACAAACCAAACAGTGCAACTTCTCCAACAAGGCACACAACTCACCAAGATTCAGATTCAGAAAATGATTTCCCCTCTTCCCCGGGCACTCAATGCAATGGAGACCATTGCTTCCTAAGGGGGAGGATTGATCCAGGTGGATATTGGGGGCCACCCACCTGTTCCAAATTCCAACTGGCCCATCTTGAAAGTCTTCAGTTCAACACGTTTCTCTGTAATGGGGCCAATTATTGGTAATTGTGGATTCTGCAATTACTGGGCTATCCTAAATCCCTACAGAGCATCTAGGTGGATATTGGTGGCCACCCACTTATTCCAACTGGCTTATTTTGGAAGTTTTCATGTCAGTACATCTTTCTGTACTTCCAGGGCCGTTTTGGGGCTCTAAACAATGTTTTTTTTGGCTTGCCACAATCAAACTATAGACATAGTCAAATTTTGACGGCATAATGCATAGTTCTCGAAAAGACCTTTCCAATGGGCTATCACATGCCTAAAACAGAGATCGCATGCAAAAGTTACGACCCCGGGAAGTTAATGTACTAACTTACCCCAACGGGGCCCACATGACTTTTGGTGCTTCATCTCTTAGGGTTAGGTTTTTGGATGTCTAGGGTTTTGGCATCCATGTTTATCATAAAAATGACTTCATAGCCTCATTGTGATCATCTTCTTTCGAATGAGGGTATCCTCCACATGTCTTCTCAGAGATAAAGCTGCCACCATTCTAGCGAGTCTTTCACTCTGTATTTTTAGAGTCTCTGTACATTTCTTTCATTAATAGAAATCATGTATTGCTATATCTTTTTGTTTCTAGCAATTTTTACGAGTATTTCATTGTAATATCTTTGCTTTCATTTTGTTCCGAAAATAATCCAGATCAATATATATCTCTTTGTACTCTATGTCTAAGGAAGCTGTGATCTCAACAAATACTTGTTGTAATTGATGTAAGCTGGGTCATCTTCTCTGGTTCGGGAACCCACCATCTTGTCTTGGTAAGTTGGACCATTATTCCTGGAAAATGAGTCCAACAAGTTCTCATTTGAGTCATTTATTATTTTTAGGTTGGGTTATTCTCCTAGATTTGGGAACCCAACAAATTTATTGTTGTAGTTGGGTTGTTTTCCTGGTTAAGGAGCCCAACAAGTTATTTTGGTAGTTGGGTCTTTTCTCCCTGGTTTTGGGAACCCAACATATATTTTTATTTGAGTCGGGCCATTGTCCCTGATACTGGAGTCTTGAAATTGTAATTGAGCCATTGTCCATGGTACGAGAGATCAATAGTGTTATGCATGTCATCTGTAGTATGTCTCATAGTGTCCTGCATATTCCCAAAGAGAAGACCTTGTTAGTGGACAATGAGGTCACTTGACATGAAGCATAACTTGGTAAAATTATGACTTAGTTTTTCATATTAAACTTGGTACCGGAACCAAGTATATATTACAGAGATACGACACCTGATCAGAGTCAAAGGATCATGCAAACTCAGAGGGAGCCAATTGGTTCATGTAGAAAGGAAAACATGGAGGGAAAGACCTTCCAACATGATTTCAAGGAGAGACATTGTCGGACGTGATGCTAGAGACAAAAAGTCTCTAGGAGCAGTATACCTCCAGGACGGGATCATACCAGATAGCAGAGACAATTCCAATGATCATGGATACAACCAATTAGACCCACTGTAGCGCAACTATGCTGATAAATTTAGTGGAGGTGGTAGACATAGTATGAGACTCATAAGGAGCAATTGTAGAGAGAGTGGAGGAGCTACTCTCAGTACATGTAGATCCACATCCATAGGAGCTAGTCCCAAATTGGTTATTTTTGGGATGATCCATTGTTCATGTCAGGAGATTGAGTATTCTTGAAGGGATTGGAGGTGTGGCAGAGGCCAGGCAAGAAATTCCTCAGACAGAGGAAGTACATAGTTGTGATCTTGCAGAGATATGGCATGATATACTGTAGGTCCATGACTACACCTATGATGACAAATTTGAAGAAGTTGAGTGACTTTGCTTCAGATTCAGATTTGGTGGATCCCATGATGTACATGCAACTGATTGGACCATTGATGTACTTGATCAGATATTTTCTTTGCAGAGAACACCTTAATTCAACTCATGGTTGAGTTGAGGCATGTACATTGGGTTGTAGCAGAGCATGTGTACCAATATTGTATAGTTGGATATGTCCCAGGTGATGGAGTCAGGTTGCAGAGATATACAGTTCTGACCAGGAAAATAATTCAGTTGACAGAAAGGGCACCAGAGGGTGCTGCTTCAGCACGAGATCAATAAGGATTCGTGGAAGAAGACTTGTATAGAAATCAATACTGCAGAGGTAGAATATATCACAACTAGTGACGCGAGTCATGGAAGCAATGAGGCTTCAGAGGAATTTTGCAGGACTTCATTCGAGACATGGTGCAGATGAAGTAGTCGGGCTTCAACACACAGATGAACATATTGCTGACATTCAAGGCATCTAACTGATGTTTACCATCGGCTAGTTGGTGAACCACTTTGTTGATGCAAATGTCTTCTATCGTTGAGAGGGAGTGTTGATATGATTACATCATGGATAGTCATTCTCCCCATGTCACAGATAATGACCGGTTTGGGGAGAATGGTCCAAGACAGTGTTGATATATGTTTGCATCATGGATAGTCAGGGTGCTGCTGGATGACATTCTCCCAGTGTCACAGATGGTGACCTGATTAGGGAGAATGGTCCAGGTTGGTCAGGATGTTGATGTCCCAATGAAAATCATTTTCCCTGTGTCACAGATAGTGACCTGATTAATGAAAATGGTCTAGGACGATCATTCTTCATGTGTCACAGATGGTGACTTGATTAAGAAGAATGGTCCATCTCCCTGTGTCACAGATGGTGACCTGATTAGGGATATTGGTACATGATAATCATTTTCCCTGTGTCACAGATAATGACCCGATTAGGGAAAATGGTTTGGAACGTACATTCTTCCTGTGTCACAGATGGTGACCTGATTAGGAAGAATGGTCCATGTATCCCATGGTGTGGCTTTCAACACCTGATGTATTCAACATCGTTCCCAGATTAATCAGATAGAGTGTGGCTCAGACAAATTATGCTATATGATGTGTCATGTATTATGACAGGTGATGCAGTTATTGATGATCATTTGATACAACCTTTCTATGACAGAAGAATTTCCAATGAAGATATGATGGCCAGGTATGTCTTCCCTTGCTGAGAGGGAGTGTTGAAATTTTCAACATCGGGTAGACATTCTCAAAATAATTTCCAAGAAGACAAGTCAAATTTTCCATTATGAATACCTCCCTAGTTAAGAGGGAGTGTTGAATGTTTGTAACCATGGTCGGTCTTCATAATGCATATATTTGCACATATAAAAGTAGGCCCTACAAAAGGATAAAATAAATAATTAAAATATGAAAAATAAGAAGTCAGCCCCAAAGTACAGTGACAGATTAATATAAATACAATCTTGTGCTACTCATTTTACATACACTTGTTCATTGATCTTGACTAAGGAAAACTGCAGATCTGAGGCAGCTGTAGCTGGGCATTGTGAAGGTGATTCTGAGGGTTTGTCCTGGGTTATATTTCTTCTTTGCAACTCACCCTATTTATCTTGTGAAGGGATGAGGTTTTGGCATGACCTTGCTGGTATATTCTGTACTATCTTCTGATTTCGAAAAATTATCTTCTAGAGAAAAGGTTGTTGGGTTTTTCTCCCCTATTGGAGTTTTCCCAGGGTAAATGTGTCTCTACTTGTGCATGATGTTTCTCTTTTCCACTGCCATATGGTTGTATGTTTCAGTGTATGGTTAATGTATGATAATAATGACATAAATCTGAATGAATATCATAAGAAATTAATCATCAGATCTGAAGCATGGAAAAACAACACACCCATCCCAGTACTACTCTAGCCTGAGCGTTCTTAACTACGGAGTTCTAATGGGATCCGGTACATTAGCGCTATGCTGTAGGCATGTACATAAGACCACTAGGAAATCATTACATGATGTATGCAATTAACAAATGAAGATGGAATTACAGTCCATTCTCCATCAAAAGGGTGAATATCATGGTTTATCAAAACTATAGGCTTGAAATGTTGATTCAGTGAAAAAGGTGGATGGCCACCGAGATCCACCTGGATCATTCCTCCCCCCTTAGGAAGCAATGTTCCCCATTGCGTCAATTTCCCTCAAGAGACGGGGAAAATTCTGCTAAATTTTAACCTTGGTGAGTCGTTTTCCTTGTTGAAGTAGATGCCCTGCTTGTAATTTTACTGTGGAAGGATGTGTGTTGGATCCGTTTAACAGATCTGTCTGCATGATATTCCTTGGTCTGAGTCTGGGAGGGATCTATCGGTGAAGTTGCAACAAGAAGAGATATATCAATGGTGGCTAATGATTGGAACCCCAAGCACACTTGAAAAGGGTTGTGGCCATTAGAGCTATGCTGAACATATGGCAAACTCTCATTCTCTTCGTGCTCCTCTACATTCTTTTCGACTTGCTTCTGTTGGATAGAAACGTCTTGGGTTGAGGATGTAGTGGTCACAATGACCTTCTATTCACCGTCTGACTAGATCGTGAACAGTGAAAACTTTGTGGTCCGAGAGATTACTTTGTGGCATTGTTTTTCTGAGATCGATGAAATGGCAGTAGTTGGAGCTACCTATGGTGCCCTGTAGAGCTGACCTCCCAGAGTAACAATGACACTACGGGGACGAGACTCATAGATAGCATGAAATTTCCACATATATGGTTGTCTTAAAAGAACATCACAGACTTCAAGTGGGGAAACATCACACACTACCTCATCCTTGAAGGGATTGATGCCATAGGGAAAGCGACATTCTTGGCCGACACAAACGTCTCGTCCTCGACTCAACCATTCAATGGTGTATGGTTAGGGTTGTGGTATCGTTGACAGCTTCAATATCTTGACAACCTCGACTGGGATCAGGTTCTTATGACTCCCGTTGTCAACAATGAAATGCAGTTGATTCCCCTTTACCCACATCTGCGAGTGGAAGAGGCACTCCCCCTCCTCAAGCTCCTTTGGTTCTTCTGGTTGTATTTTTGTGGCCGTAATGGTAATGGTGGGTTCTGCATCGGTGATGTGTTTCCCTTTATTGTGATTTTAATTAGAGTCAGATTCATATTCTTTTTCTTTGATCTCAGCCACCAATTACTGTTTCGAGCGACTTTCATCCATGTTGTGCCAGGAGCTATTGTGGAACTCACACCACTTTCTAGTTTCTTTCTTAGACTTCTCGTTACCCTTCTTTTCCTGCATCTTGGATTGGTTCTCTTGAGGTTGGAATTCCTTGCTCTGTCCTTTGTTCCATGAGTTAGGGTTTCCTTTGCCATGATTATGTTGTGGCATATTTTCAAACCCAAACCCTCGCTTACTCTGCTTGAATTTCTGCTCAATTTTGACTGCATATTGATAAGCAACACCCAATGAGGAGATTTCCAAGAAATCCATCTTTGTTTGGATGTACATGTGCATACCACTGCGATACTTCAAAACCATGTGCCGCTTAGAGTCTTTGATACCCAACTTTGAGCGCAAGGTGTGAAATATGTTAGTGTACTCCGACATCGTCTGATCTCTTTTCTGATGCATAGTCGTCCATCTTATGTACTAGTCATCATAGTTTCCGACATGGTAGTACTCATCCTTAATGACATCTACAAATGCTACCCAAATGAGTTCTCTCCTGAATGGTGTAGATTCATCTGCGATGTACCTCTCCCAGTAACCTTCCCACCAAGATCTGACATGGGGAAGGGATTTAAGGAGCGCGAATTTAATCTTTTCATTGTTGGAATTTTTTTGGACGGATTAATAACCTTCTAGCAGATTCAACCATTTTTCTAGAGCATCTACATCTATCTGGCCTTCAAATAAGGGGATATCAAAATTGACTTGTACCTTGAAGGGTGTCGCACTTGCAAAATTGCTACTTGTCGAAGATGCCTTGACCGCCACCATCGGTAGTCTTCGAAGGATCTAAGCAAAGTTTTCCATCATCTTGTTCCTTTTTCACATGAGGGATTCCTCGAGCAACGTCTTGAAAGGATCTCATGCTTTGTCATCTCTCTTTTCTTCCACCATGGGAGGTTGCTTGGGATGGCGAGATAAGTTGTCCTCAAGTGAAACTAGCTCGATGCCCGACTCTCTATACCTTGACGTCGTCAGGGACCTGCTCTGAGAAATTACAAGAAACAAACTGCTTTGAGACCACTGATCCAGATTATGATGAGAACGAAACGAGAAAAAAACAAAAATATAGAAGAGAACATAGAAATATAGTGAAACCCAACTTCTATTAATAAATAAGAGAGATAAAAACACCGTAGAACAAAAACTGGTAGAATGGGGTAGCTTATCGCTGAAAATAAAGAGATGTTGGCTACGCTTCATTTGCAACAAGCTTTACATCACACTCAATTGCCTGCATAAAGTGCCTCCTTCACCTCAATTATATACGAGAGAGTGAGAGGAGAATAATTCCCATGATGCATGTGGGATAAATTGGACTAAGTTTATAAAATTCCATAGGCACGTAAAACACTAGGACTTCCTGGGAAGTTACCCATTCCAGTACTACTCTAGCCTGAGCGCACTTAACTATAAATTTCTAATGGGATCCGATGCATTAGCGCTATGCTGTAGGAATGCACATAGGACCACTAGGAAATCATGTAATTAACAAATGAAGATGGCATTACATTCCATTCCTCTTCAAAAGGGTGAATATCATGGTTTATCAAAACTACATGCTTGAAATGTTGATTCAATAAAAAGGTGGATGGCCACCGAGATCCACCTGGATCAAATATGTTATCGCACAGATTGTAGTTTGAGAAAATCCCAACCCAAAACACAAAGGTGTGACAACTACTGAAGTATCTACTCACTATCACCTTAGATAAACACTCCCCTCACTTTAGTGAAGGACAAGTCCAACACAAGGGGGGAATCCTGGGTGACCCTAGAGGGATTGCGATAGAAATCGATAAGAGATGAAGAATGCCCCTATAGGTCAAGGTCAATAGTGGAAATCAAGCTTAAGAATGAGTCTCGTGAGATGGTGAGTGGTTTCCAAAGTAGTGTACTTGCAAAACAATGTCAAACCTTCCTGGAACAAGACGATATATGATAATAGAAGCCTAAAAATCAGTGGGGATGCAACAAGTAACCTCGCTACCCAAAATTGTAGTAGTAGTAGTAGTAGTAGTAGTAGTAGTAGTATATATATATATATATATATATATATATATATATATATATATATATATCAACAATAAAAATAGTACTAGAGCTGCAAATTATACCATCAAAATCTAGTGCAAGATGTTGGAAATAAAGCTAGCAACAAGTAGATAGATTTCCAATGTTTAGAGCAAGACTTTGATAGCAATTAATGGGTTGTTAGTTAGTGTTATTAGCAAGATTTGTAACAGCCTTATGTCTGTAGCAAACAATTGATACAACAACAAATTATAGCTACTAAAATCAACAAGTAAACCACCCAAAAGATAACTATTAACCAGTAGAACAATTATCAGGGCTTACAAGTGAATTTCAGCAGTAGAAAAGTGAGTAAAGGATGAAAAGAAGATGATTTTTCTGCAACCCTATTGGCTGTAGAATAAATTTTATTACAACAATGAGATCACTTGGGTAATCAAGAATCCCCTAGGGCACAAGAAAGCTTATAACATGTAGAAAATATATCCAAACTTAAACAATTCAATGTCCCAAAAATCGCATATACCAATGCATGAATATTCAATCTCCAATGCAAGTAGATTAGTGTTTTATCTATTGGGTTATGGAGTCTCTTGTGTATGAGCTAGGGTTTATTACTTCTCTAGCGGTGTAGTCCTTTTAACTCCCCATAGAAAACAAACCTTAGCAAGGTAAATCTGTAAGAGTGTAAGCCCTTTTACTCCTTGTAGCAACCTTTGCAAAATAATTTTTTCAATGACAAGAGAGATAGATCTTGATGGAGGGTGTATGCCCTTATACTCCTCCAAGGTTTTAACAAAATTAACCTTAAAACCAAGAAGATATAACACAATTGCAAAAATTCCTTACCTACTTCAAGAGATAACAAGAAAAACCCTTACTGATCAAGAATATTCCACCAAATTTCCAAGAAAAAAACATCCAAGAGATAACGCCTAACATTTTTCTCCAATAGACAAGTAGAAACATCCAAAATGCACCAAAGAGAGAGAGAGATAGA
>SNQJ01S0039917.1:45717-59272 GCA_010110895.2 Picea sitchensis
TAATGGTCCAATCAGCTGCATGTATATCATAGGATCCACCAAATCTGAATCTGAAGCAGAGTCACTCAGCGTCTTCAGATTTGTCATCATAGGTGTAGTCATGGACCTACAGTATATCATGCCATATCTCTGCAAGATCACAACTATGTACTTCCTTTGTCTGAGGAATTTCTTGCCTGGCCTCTGCCACACCTCCAATCCCTTGGAGAATACTCAATCTCCTGACAGGAACAATGGATCATCCCAAAAATAGCCAATTTGGGACTAGCTCCTATGGAAGTGGATCTACATGTACTGAGAGTAGATCCTCCACTCTCTCTACAATTTCTCCTTCTGAGTCTCATACTATGTCTGCCACCTCCACTAGATTTATCAGCATAGTTGCGCTACAGTGGGTCTAATTGGTTGTATCCACGATCATTGGAACTGTCTCTGCTATCTGGTATGATCCCGTCCTGGAGGTATACTGCTCCTAGAGACTTTTTGTATCTAGCATCACGTCCGACAATGTCTCTCTTTGAAATCATGTTGGAAGGTCTTTCCCTCCATGTTTTCCTTTCTACATGAACCAATTGGCTCCCTCTGAGTTTGCATGAACCTCTGAATCTGATCAGGTGTCGTATCTCTGTAATATATACTTGGTTCCGGTACCAAGTTTAATATGAAAAACTGAGTCATAATTTTACCAAGTTATGCTTCATGTCAGGTGACCTCACTATCCACTAACAAGGTCTTCTCTTCGGGAATATGCAGGACATTGTGAGACATACTACGGATGACATGCATAACACTATTGATCTCTCGTACCAGGGACAATGGCTCAATTACAATTTCATGACTCCAGTATCAGGGACAATGGCCTGACTCAAATAAAAATATATGTTGGGTTCCCAAAACCGGGGAGAAAAGACCCAACTACCAAAATAACTTGTTGGGCTCCTTAACCAGGAAAACAACCCAACTACAACAATAAATTTGTTGGGTTCCCAACTCTGGGAAAATAAACCAACCTAAAAATAATAAATGACTCAAATGAGAACTTGTTGGACTCATTTTCCAGGAATAATGGTCCAACTTACCAAGACAAGATGTTGGGTTCCCGAACCAGAGAAGATGACCCAGCTTACATCAACTACAAGAAGTATTTGTTGAGATCACAGCATCCTTAGACATAGAGTACAAAGAGATATATATTGATCCGGATTATTTTCGGAACGAAATGAAAGCAGAGATATTACAATGAAATACTCATAAAAATTGCTAGAAACAGAGAGATACAGCAATACATGATTTCTATTAATGAAAGAAATGTACAGAGACTCTTAAAAGACAGAGTGGAAGACTCACTAGAATGGTGAAAGCTTTATCTCTAAGAAGACATGTGGCGGATACCCTCATTCGCAAGAAGATGATCACAATGAGGCTCTGAAGGCATTTTTATGATAAACATGGATGTCAAAACCCTAGACATCCAAAAACCTAACCCTAGGAGATGAAGCGCCAAAAGTCATGTGGGCCCCGTTGGGGTAAGTTAGTACATTAACTTCCCGAGGTCGTAACTTTTGCATGCGATCTCCATTTTAGGCGTGTGATAGCCTATTGAAAAGGTCTTTTCGAGAACTCCGCATTATGTCGTCAAACTCTGACTCTGTCTACAATTTGATTGTAGCAAGCCAAGAAAACATTGTTTAGAGCCACAAAAAGGCCCTGGAAGTACAGAAAGATGTACTGACATGAAAACTTCCAAAATAAGCCAGTTGGAATAGGTGGGTGGCCACCAATATCCACTTGGATGCTCTGTAGGGATTTAGGATAGCCCAGTAATTGCAGAATCCACAATTACCAGGAATTGGCCCCATTACAGAGAAACGTGTTGAATTGAAGACTGTCAAGATGAGCCAGTTGGAATTTGGAACAAGTGGGTGGCCCCCAATATCCACCTGGATCAATCCTCCCCCCTTAGGAAGCAATGGTCTCCATTGCATTGAGTGCTCGGGGAAGAGGGGAAATCATTTTCTGAATCTGAATCTTGGTGAGTTGCATGCCTTGTTGGAGAAGTTGCACTTCTTGGTTTGTGGAAGGCTGTCACGAACCTATTGGTGGCGCGGTTGAATTTGTTCCACCAACCTGTCATCTCTGGACCTGACGGGCATTGTGTAGGTACCATCGTAGGTGAAGAAACAATATTTTCTTTCTCTTCTGCAATCTGGTTCTGTTGGATAGAAGGTGTTGAGGCTGTAGTGGTTGTAGTGGCCTTTTGTGCATCCTTGAAATAGACTGTGAAGAGGATGAATTTTGTAGTATGAGAGATTACTTTGCGGAATTGTTTTGGTGGAAAAGTAGTCGAAACTACCTCTGGTATCCTATAGAGTTGACCCCCCAAAGTAATAACGACACTACGGGGTCGAGACTCATAAACAGCATGACGTTTCCACATATATGGTTGGCCCAAAACAACATCACAGACATCAAGAGGGGAAACATCACACACTACCTCATCCTTAAAGGGTTGGACGCCATAGGACAAGCGACATTGTTGGCTGACACGGATATCTCGTCCTTGGTGAAGCCATCCAATGTTGTATGGCTACAGGTGTGGTGTTTTTGAAAACCCTAATTGTTTGACGACCTCAGTTGAGATGAGGTTCTTCTGGTTGCCACTATCAACAATGATATGAAACGGGGTCCCCTTCACCCACATCTGTGAATGGAAGAGGTGCTCCCCCTCTTCAAGATCTACTGGTTCTTTTGGTTGAATTGTTGCGGTTGTGACAGTAGCAGTGGGGTCTGCGTTGATGATCTGTTTGTTTTCAATATTTTCTGGATCAGAGTCTGAATCAGGGTTCAGCTCCTTGTCTTTGACCTTGGCCACCAATGATTGTTTCGAGCGACATTCATCGGTGTTGTGCTAGGGGATTTTGTGGAAGTCGCACCACTTCCCAGTGTCATTCTTCACCTTTCCCTTACCCTTATTGTCCTGTGTCTTGGACTGGTTGTCTGGAGGATGTTGGTTAGGGTCATCTTTACCATGCTCTGGTTGTTGTGGATTTGCAGACCCAAACTCCCATTTGTTCTGATGCCTAAATTTTTGCACAATTTTGACAGCATATCGATAGGCAACTCCCAATGATGAGATGTTTAGGAAATCCATTTTGGTTTGGATGTACCTATGCAAAACCCCACGGTATTTCAGAACCAGATGTCGCACGGAGTCTTTGATACCCAGCTTGGTGCGCAAAGTATGGAAATTATTTGTGAACTCCGACATTGTTTGGATCTTCTCTTGCCGTAGTGTGGTCCATCTCATGTACTGGTCTTCATAGTTATCAACAGAGTAGTATTGTTCCTTGACCACATCCACACAAAAAATACCAAGTGGGCTAGGCCCCATATATTTCAGATTCCTCTATGGAACTTTTCTCCCAGTAAGTTTCCCACCAATGTTTGACATGGGCGAGAGCCTTGAGAAGTGCGAAGGTGATCTTTTCCCAGTCGAAAAAATTGTGAACAAAGAAATGACCTTCTAGCAGATTTAACCATTTTTCTAAGGAATCTGCATCTATCTAACCTTCAAATACAGGAATATTAAAATTAACTTGTACCTTGAAGGGAGAGGTTCCTCCAAAGTGTTCGCTTGATGAAGATGTGCATGTTTCTATCGGCAGGCATTGAAGGATGTGTGCAAAATTCTCCATCATTTCGTCCCTCTATCACGCGAGAGCTTGCTCAAGCAACAGGTTAATCGAATCTTATGCTCCGTCATTTTTATTTTATGCCGCCATAGAGGGTTTCTTGGGTGTTTGAAATCGATTTTCCTCAAGAGAGATAAGCTCGAGACCCAACTTGTTATACTCGAACCTCGTTAGGGACATGCACTAAAAAACGATCAAGAACAGACTGCTCGGGTACCATTGATCCAGATTATTTTTGAAACGAAATGAAAGCAGAGATATTACAATGAAATACTCATAAAAATTGCTAGAAACAAAGAGATACAGCAATACATTATTTCTATTAATGAAAGAAATGTATAGAGACTGTAAAAATACAGAGTGCAAGACTTGCTAGAATGGTGGCAGTGTTATCTCTGAGAAGAGATGTGACGGATACCCTCATTCACAAGAAGATGATCACAATGAGGCTCGGAAGGCCTTTTTATGATAAACATGAATTCCAAAGCCCTAGACATCCAAAAACCTAACCCTAGGAGATGAAGTGCCAAAAGTCTTGTGGGCCCCGTTGGGGTAAGTTAGTACATTAACTTCCTGGGGTCGTAACTTTTGCATACGATCTTTGTTTTAGGCGTGTGATAGCCCGTTGGAAAGGTCGTTTCGATAACTATGCATTATGTTGTCAAACTGTGACTCTATCTACATTTTGACTGTGGAAAGCAAAGAAAACATTGTTTATATCCCCAAAATGGCCCTGGAAGTACAGAAATATGTACCAACATGAAAACTTCCAAAATAAGCCAATTGGAATAGGTGGGTGACCACCAATATACACCTGTAGGGATTTAGGATAGCCCCGTAATTAAAGAATCCACAATTACCAAGAATTGTCCCCATTATAGGGAAACGTGTTGAACTGAAGACCGTTAAGATGAGCCAGTTGGAATTTGGAACAGGTGGGTGGCCCCCAATATCCACTGGATCATATATATATTGACAGTTTGTGAAAACTAAGAGGGTTCCCGTACCAGGAATAATGACCCTCCTTACAAAGTGCACAAGATCCAATCCCTTATACAAGCCAATTGTTTAATGAGAAAAATACATACCTGAGGTGATTAACGGTAGTTCCTTCAACCACTTGCTTATTCATGTCATGATGAGAAATAATGTTTCTTGCTTTCTAGCTAAGTTATGTAGTTAATGATGCCACCAATGCCAACTATTGATCATCTTGGCACAAATCCACATATAGTAATGTCGATCTTCGTCTTTAAGCATGCAAATGTGGTATGTGCTTGTCCAAAACTCCAAGTGACCTCATGTAGATTTTTGTGGCTCCCTGCCATTGAGCTTGTTGTCAATTATGTTATTGAGGTCTGCATCATCAAGATCAAACAACCAAGGATCACTATTTGTCTTGGTATTCTATCACAAATGTAGCCCCAACAATATCTCTTCTGGGTCTGAATACTTGTAGTTTCTTTGTTGAGGTCACTGTGTTGTCCTTCTGCATACAATTTATGCCAAGGTTCCTTGTTGTCAAAGGTATACATATTGGTGAAGTATCCTTCGCAACTGTAATTGCCATACATACATCTGAATGTGTCTTGCCATCAAAAGAAGGATCATTTTGGCATTAAGTATACATACTCATCAACTATGACCATATCCATGAATGGCATAATAGTGTGCAAACATACCAGAATTATATACGCAATTTGAGCTAGGCACAAGTGCACATATTATTGTGCATGCATGCAATTCTTTGAAACAATGTATATTCCAATAATCATCATGAATGCAACTCATCACTCATGACTTCACTGCATCTCAATGATTTTTATGGTTATAATCATCATAGGTTGCAATGCTTGATAAGGCATATTCGCGTTAGCTTCTCCATAGATAAATATTGTCACAAATTTCCATAAGTTTCAAGATGGGTATATTGTTGTCACAATATATTGTTGCCCAATTTAATGTGGTTCAATGAATGCTTACTAGACATCCATAGTCGTGCAAGAAACAACAAATAGTTGCATACTTCGTTACATAATTCTCTTAGGAAATTCTTGTATCTTTGTTTGTTTGCTTCCTCAAGGAATGTTCATGTTTTTTATTGCCTTCCACGTGAACCGAACAATTGTTTTCTATAACAAGCCATCTAGCCCTTGACTAAAGATTTTCTTCCTTCAGAAATTTGTCTGTAACAGGACTCTTTTTAGTTTTTTTTTAAGACCTTGGTCTGCAAGCTAAGAGGTTTAGATCTCTTGTTGTGATTAGGGTTGGCAACTATGGTCAACCTATAGGAGGGCTTAATCTAATCCTGTAAACAAGGTGTTGGAATCCTTTTTCTAGGGTTTGTACCTCTCCAAGAACTGTCCCAATTGTTTAATCCCTTACAATAGGGTTTCGACCCTTTTTTTTTCTTGTTGTGGCTTGACTAGATGAAGCTACGGCTAGCGTTCTTGGAGGACTTTCATCCTAATTTCATGTGGCTAGCCTCAAATCCTTCTCCACAAAACCTGTAGCAGCTCACAATAGTTGCGGCTAGATTGTTTTGTACTGTAGTTAGTCCTTAAACTTTCTGTCCTCCTTCAACATTGTTGTAACAATGTTGCGGCAAGCCTTTTTAGGGATCTTACTGCCCTTACAGGGTTGCAGCCACTTATAGGGAAGGCTCGGCCCTTATCTATGGTTTGGACATCCCATTTTATCCCTGTGACCCTCACTAAGCCAGTGCAGCCTCTTACAACTAGGTTGATGCCTTCAAGATCTACCAACTGATGCAACAGATCTCATATTTTTTTCACCTTACTATGCATGGGGATCTTTTGGTTGGATGAAACATTTATCAAGAAGGATGGGATTGTAGGTAGAAATTTCGTTGGATATGCAAATGAGTGTAATCCCATAAGGAAATTGGTTTCTACTACAAGGGCCCAACATTATGAGACAAATCTCATAGTTGCAAAATCTAGTTTTTGTATGAAACATATTTAAATTTTTTATAGAAATTTTTATGATGACACCCCATCATAAGTCTATGTGTATGTTACAAGTTAGATGATGGATCTATCTAGTAAGAATAAATGATGGTGGCAATAAGCTAGAAAACATAGGGAGGATGCAACTTTAATGACACTAGAACTATGTGTTATGTCTTGATCGCTTTAAGCTATGGTATCTTAGAGATTATTAGCAAGAAACCCTGACATTGAGACTCTATAAGTATGTACTTGTATTTTCATGAATGCCTTGGCAAGATGGATAGCCTAAGGAATTGTTTAGTGGAGAAGGAGATGCTTGAGCCTAGAAGGGTGAGTGTAGCAAGGAAGATGCAACTTGAATGAATATGTTATGAGATGTTGAGTAAGATATCTGGAAAAAACTTTGTAGGATGTTTTTGAAACGTCCATATTATGTTATGTTATGAGATATTCATAGTATGTGGTAGCCAGGGTCAAGAAGGCAATATATATTTTGGATGTGTCAAAAAAGACAGTGAGATGAATCTCACCCATGGTAGCCTTATGGAGTAGAGATATATTCATAAAAATAAGTATTGGAATGATCTGGACACTTTATCTTGAGTTATGAATATATATGCTTCAATTATGAATTGAAATTCCCATGGATGGGATAAATGTAACATAAATGGTTATGACATGCATGTTTTTCCTTTGATGATTCTTGTAGGTGTCTACTAGAATCCTAAAGACCTTGGAGGTGTTCCAAGGTAGTGAAAGAAATAGTTGAACATTGTTGTCCAAGATAGCCAACAATTATGCAAAGTTGTTGTAGAAATATCTCAGACAAACACTTAGTCACAAATCAGATTTCAACCTCCAATAAATTCAACAGTAATACATTAAATTTACCAGTAGACTACTGTACTTTATGAGCAAAAATACATGGGCTAAGTAAACTGAAAATCAGCAACGGAAATTAAATAAACAATGGATAGCATTCAACCACATTTGACACAAGAAAATTTATGGGCAATGTCCTTACAAAAACCCACAAGGGGAAAACCAGTCAAGGATATTTTCTTCTTATTGAGCTCATAGGAAAACTCTGATTTTACAACAGCAATATTTTCATCATTAAATACTCAATACTTATCTAGACAAATGTGCCAATGGTCCAGATAGATTTTTGTCCCAAGTCTGCCTTGAAAAGCATGCCAAATTGTTGTACGGCATGTATGGCCTTGTACCGTCAGCACAGCAACAAACTATGCCTCAAAAATTGTGCCCAAATCTTTGTTGTACAGTACAATACCATGTTGTATGGAATTCTCTCAGCAAGGTGCCTTGGAAATCGTGCTAAACTTCAACTAAATGGCTATCTCGATTTCTGTGCACTTATTCTTATTGTACGGCCTTAACATATTACCAACTTAATGAGAACTGTGACGTCAAAACAAGAACTCTAGCCCATAAATGTGATATTTTTGGGTAAAAAACACTAAAATCAACCCCCATGCTTGAAATCGCACCCTTGGCATTGGAAATAGAACCCTGAAACTAACCCTGAAATCAAAATGTGAGGCTACCGGTAGCACCATTTTGGGGGGAGGTGGTTAAATTGCAAATTGTTGCAACTTGTTTGAAATCGCTCCCTTGACATTGCGAACAGAACCCTGAAATTGACCCTTGAATCGAAAAGTGATGATACCGGTAGCACCACTTTTTTTTGGAGTTAAAACTATGACGTAATCGAAATTGTGACCTTGACCACTAGCATCACCACAAATAAAATACTGAAAATGGACTCCTAAATCTAAAAGTATTATTACTTGATAATTTATATATTAACTAATTTTAATTTTTTAATAATTTACATTAAGAAAATAATTAAATTGGAAAAAACCCTAAATAAATTCCTATTTTTAAAAGAAAAAAAAAATAGAAATAAAGAAAAAACAAAAACAATCCTAACTTTTAATAAAAAAAATTAAAAAACTAAATAAAAAAAAATAGTAAAATCTAAATTTTTTTAACAAAAAAAAATAAAAACACAAAAATTTAAAACAATAAAATTAGAAAAAAAATCATTAACAAAAAAATTAAAAATATTTTAAGTAAAACTCCATATTTTAAAAAAAATAAACATTCTATTAAAAAAATTAAATACACAAAACTAAAAAATTTAATAAAAATTTAATTTTTAAATTTATTACAATCATAAAAAAATTCAATTAAATTTTTAAATTTTAATATATTATTAACATAAAAAAATTAAAAATCAATAANTTTTAATTAATTTGAAGGGTGGGTTCTAATTTCAGTGAGAAGAGTAAATACTCATGCAACTCTTCCACAATGAAAAGTTTCTAAAAAAAATACATTTCAATTGACAACAATAAATTAAGTACAAGCTTCATAAAAAAAATATGTTAAATAAAATATTACTTTTCTAATCAAATTTATCTCTAATAAAAAAATCAATAAATCCAAAATTATTAGTGTCTTAAAATTAATAGTGTAAAAAATAGAGGGCTATATCTATGGAAAATAATTTTATAGATGATCCTAGAAAAGTGAACAGAAATAATTATTTTGCAGTGGTTAAAATGCAAAAAAAAAAAATTGGAGGCAAAATTATTTTCTAAATTTAACAACACCATTATGTGAGTCCAAATTTATTATTAAATAAAAAAGATAATAGTGTGGATTGAATTGTAGGTGTTGAATTTTATTGGGATAAAGAGGAGAGTTGTGAACATGAGAAAAATGTTGCCATCAAGTTTTTTTTATTAAAAAAAAAAATTTAAAAATCATGACAACAAAACTCAAGAAATTTCAAAAACAAGGAAAATACATGTACAGATATTACATCTGCAAGTTAAAAAAGAACTCCTACAATACTGAAAACTTCAACCAAAAGACAACTTCTCCGTGCTAGAAAGAAGACCATTCTCAAGGGTAGCCCAAGGGCTCATTGAGGTCAGTCTATGAGTTCTAGTGGAGGGGAAAGAGGGGTTCAGTTTAAGATCAACATGCACCTGTTGCCTGTCTACAATCAATTGTGCAGTGATGAGGTGAAATGGCAATGGGTAGAACAGAGTTACAAGAAGGGTCGTCCTGAAAATTTGACATAATTGCCAAGTTTCACCATGCAATCCAAAAATCAAAATTCAAGAAAACAAGAAAACAATACCATACAACGTCTAGGTGACGAAGAACACATGCAAGTAATACATGGGCTAAGACAAGGAAAAACAACAAATAATGTTCATTAGAACCATTTTCAGTAAAACAACAACTCTTACGTACATGCAATCAAAGATTGGGCCCCCCAACTGAATCATTCCACTCACTTCATTCCAATTCTTCACTGCCACCTAGCTGAAGCTTCACAAAAATGAAAAGTAACAGAAGAAGCTCCCCCTCGCCCTGGACCTACTGCAATGACCAATAGCTTCTAGATTGACTGATCACGGGGTCTTCATGCATGAAATAATAGCTTTCATGACCTTCTCTCCTTCCTTTCAAGGCCTGCCCCCATTCATTTCATTGTCCCGCCAGATTTCTCCTTCCTTTCAAGGCCTAGCCCATTCATTTCATTGTCCGGCCAGATTCTAGTTCGAATTCGAAGGGTTGATAAGGATCCACCAAAACATAAACAAAATAGTCGTGAATTTGGTACTTATAAAGAAATGTTTTTTCATTGAGGTGGATTATTTGTGGAGAAAGAGAGAGACGACCCTGAAAGAACTGGCCTCTACCTTGAAGCCTGCATTGGGATTCTGTGAAAATGGTAATGCTTGAAAGTTACGCAATGGAGTCAGGCAAACATTTATATCCACCTTCCCCATTTACATCTATTAAGTGTGAAATTGTGAGATGATCATGGAACTGGAAACTGTGGTACTCAATCGGGACATGAGAAACCGTCAGTCTGATGTCTTACACGTTCCGTTCCAGCTACACACACCTTAATACGAAAATGCTCAAATTCCAAAAAAAATTAAAATTCAAACGGTAGTAAATGAATGAGACATGGCAATAGTAACGGCGTGATGGCTGCCATCGACAGTGACGGTGGCATGTGAAGAAAGTAAAAGAGGGAAGACCAGGTCGTGGGTTCCTCTGGTTGAAAGAAATCGACTGTAACAAGTTATTGCAGTGTTGTCTTTGCTTTTTTGTTGGTAATAAGTACATTACCTATTTATGCAGCAAGGGAAATGGTCGGATTTGGAGGAGCAGATAGATTGGAGGGATGTCGATCAACTCATAACAACAACAGCAAAAAAAAAAGACTTCTTATCCTCTCGATCATATCGATTTGGTAGGTAAATGGTGCCAATTTTGCGTTTCTAGATGATTTTGTTTGCATTCATTTTCAAAATAATAAATGCAAGAAACTGTTTTTAGTGTGTTTCCTTATTTTCATTCGCTTTCATGGCGTTTTTTCTTTTTCCCCTCTTAAAATATGAAAGAACAATGTGTCAAATAGCCTCCGTGGTGAGTCTGGCTACCTCTCAAAGGTTTGAAGTCTGCCATTGGATGCTAGACTTACCTATCCACTGTCTTGTTGGAGCATTTTTACCACATTTATTGGATATGATGGTCTAGACATAGGTACGTGGTACTCTTTGCTTTGGTTTTTCTTATAAATAAAGGAATAGAAGGATAATGTTTCTGTTGAATGCCTGGTTCAAAGGCATGGCATGCACCGAGCCTGGAATGCGGCAGAATTGCTTCAAGAAACATCCTCATTGACACCGAAGGAAATGTATAAAATATCAAGTATGCATATTCTGATAAAATGTCAAAAGTTGGTTTCAATGTAGTTTAACTTGTCCACTAGTCTGTCAGACTATAAGCCTACGAGATATGGAGACACCAATGAAGCAGCGTTCAGGGAGGTAGCTATTGAAACCGTCCTAGAAAATAGGATTTTCTTGCTTTTGGAAAAATTGTTGATTCAAATTGTAATTCAAATTGTTGATTCATGGAAAAATTGTAATCATCTTTGTACATTTGTTATGAGTTATCCAGAGGTAAAATTATTTCATGCAAGAATGCATAAAAACTAGCAATGCCAAGGGACCCTTGAAAACTACTGCATTGAAGAACATCAAGAGGCAGCTAGTGGCAAGGAAAATGTTTAGGAAGGTGAAGGTAGCAGGATGCAGTAATTAGCTGCAGAGTAGGAAGGTGAAAGTAGCGGGATGTAGTAATCAACTGCAGGGTCTCCTCCATGCAAATTTAATCAAGTATCCTCTTTGAATAATAAGAGATCTTTTGCATTTTTCTTTCGTTTTTATACTTCATTGCTTTTGAATAATGAAATAATTAACAGTGCATATACGTAACATCTAATTCTGTGAAAAGACCCAGGGTAAAAAAATTGTCTTACCTTAATGTCTGCAATCATCCCTTCAAAGTCTAGTCCCACAGTTTTAGGATCATAGTAACGATATTCCGACCAAGGAACCCTAGCATCATTGAAAATGTTGTGATTTCCTGGTCTAAATTAATCCAGATTCCAGAATCAAAAAGCTTTCGAAAGATGGAATATTACTTTGCATAAAATTGTGTTCTGTAAGATACGCATGGCAACTCCAAATACATCACTCAAAGTTCAGCATCTCACCGAGAATCTTTGACTTACCCCAAGTTGGAGAGGAAATCAAGACTTGTATTACAGGAAAATATCTTTGAATAAAGGCAACACCGAGGCGAAGAGAACCAGTCCTTGAAAGGCCTTGGACAATTGCAACCTGGAGAAAGGTGTCAACGGAGTATTCTGTCAATTTTATTCAAACATATGAAGGCACAAAATTTAGTTGAAAAATTTAGTTGCGTCCAGGTGGGATTGGAGCAGGTAAATAGGTTTGAGTTTCTAGATGTCAATCAACCGTTCGGGACCAGGGTTGAATTGGTAGATGTATCTCTTAGTAAATAAATCATATTCTACAAATTCTCTATTAAAATGGATACTCGTCCTACCTATATTTATCAAAACATTTTTCCTGTGTGCATAGATATTAAACAATCAACTCATTGAATCGAGAACGATTTCTTCACCTATCAACATTTATGGGTTTCCAAAAATTTCATGTTTAAATATAATTTTATAAACCTTTCATTGCTAATAAAAACTCACTGAATCCAGGGACGATTTCTTCGCCTCTCGTCTAACCGGGAATTGCTCAAACACCGTGCCTGGTTGCCGGAAATTTGAAGAGCTTCAGAACTACCGCTCACACATGGATGCTTGAGAAACCATACACACACCTGTTCATATTCACCAGACAAGATTCAGAAGACGAAATGCAGTACACAGCGGCAAGTAAAAAAAAATTCTGAACCAGAAGCTCGTAAACCAATATCATAACAAAACTGAATTAATTAAAAGAACAAATACATGGATTGAACAATTTCACAGAACAGATTACATTTATAGGTATTATATTGGAGTTGGGTAAAAACAATAATTATGGATTTTAGAGGAAGGCAGATTACAAATTACCCACAATGTGATAAATAGTAGAAAAAGAGTAAAGAACAGGTTTCAGTCTGAACTTTAATGAGAACGTTAGAAACTTTACGACACACCTTAGAGAATACCACTGACGAATTATTTTCCAATAAATGCAGAGAAACTACCGAAATTCCAAAGGCTTTGATTGCTAAAAGCATTAGGCCATGGTAAGCCAATATCATAACAAAACTAAATTAATTAAAAGAACAAATACATGGATTGAACAATTTCACAGAACATATTACATTTATAGGTATTATATTGGAGTTGGGTAAAAACAATAATTATGGATTTTAGAGGAAGGCAGATTACAAATTACCCACAATGTGATAAATAGTAGAAAAAGAGTAAAGAACAGGTTTCAGTCTGAACTTTAATGAGAA